>CM046031.1:62169528-62267028 GCA_025215565.1 Flaveria ramosissima | reverse complement strand
GTGAATCACGATTCACGAAATTGTGACTTGAACCCAAAAAATATCAAGAAAAAGGAAGAGATCCGAAAGAACAAACGCGGGTGACCACTAAGTAAGAAAACATAGAATTGGATATTTTGATTTGTTGAAACTTTGTATTAAATCTAATTTGGGGATTGAATGAGTGGAACATGATCAAAACAAACGTTTTACTAAGAGTCGTGTCTACTTTTATTATTGTATAAATGGGTGTGATATTTCCGAACAGTTAGAATGCTAATTTGATATATATTTGATGATTAAATGTAGAGTGTTCATATGTTAAAAAATATCGAAAGATATCTATTGATTAGAATGTGGGAATCGTGTTGTTTAGTATATATATTGTGTGAACCATATTAATAAAGTTAAATAAGTTGATACTCGATTATATAAATAATAGAATAGATAATGAATGATGGATGTATTGAAATAAGCCGTATTTAATTTTTTGTATATAACATTAAAAGATAGGGTTATGGGTATTGATAATAAGTGAATGTTTGTGTTGAGATGATCCACATCTACAAATTATGCATTACTGCAATAAAATAACCATTAATACAAATGTAATTTGTCTAAGAACAAAAGTAATATTATTCTCACACATACCGAACCTATAATTCTTTTGAGTTTTTCAAGTTGGCTATAATAGATTGTGGAGTGCTACAATTGACGCTATTACATAAATATATTTTTATTTTGTATATTTTAGTTTGTGTTTTTTAGATCTTAGCTCGAATGGCTGGAAAAATTATTGTGCATAACCGAATATTTATTGTATTATGAGTAACAACAACATTTTCTGCATGACTGCAAAAAATATTCATATAACATACATAATATTCTAAGATGATAAATACTGAGGAATTTACAATACATACATGGACTCCATGAAAACCAATGTATATATAAAACATACTTAGATGAAAATAGAAACAAAGCATGAAATATACAGAAAATCTGAATGCTCATGGGTCAACTTTTTTTTTAAAATATATGCTTCAATGCACATTTAAAACAGAATATCGTTGTCCAGATGCGAACGATTCCGTTTAAACAAATATGGTATATTAACATGAACATGTGGGGCAGATTTAAAACAAATGAAGCATGCAAAATAACATATATAGAATTACATAAGAAAATATGTAATACTATCTCCAGGCAAGTCTCAGCAAATTTGGATACAGGGAAATAAATCTAATTGGAACAACCATCCTTGATTTTGCAGACAACAAGGATATAGAAAATGATATTAAAAACATTGTTTTTTTGGTTTGGAGTGGTCCTAACTTGATACACAATAAGAACACTATTAACAGCAACAATGACAATGATTTATGGGGATTGAAGTGGTTATAGTCACACATTTATTAATAAGTTCATCAAAAACAACACAAGTCTTACAAAAATCATTGACTTAAACATTACAACATGCTAAACAACTAATATGATAAAAAACTATTATCACATAAACTATATTTTGATCATATAAAATAATAACTAAGTATATCAAAATAATATCACACACATTAAAATTTTCCCACTGATTTTATGGAATACAAATGCATTCAATTAAAACATATATCCCAATATACATCATTTACCTTGAGAAGCAGACATCTTCCTTTTCTTGTTGTTAACATTAACATCTTCTTTATTAATAGGTTCAGATAAAACGATGGTTTCTGTCTCTTGACGTACATAGTTATCCACTTCACCAAGAACCTCCTGGGCTGAATAAACATAATAATAAATAATAAATTATATTTACATGCAATCTAAGATGACCAAACAAGATGCAACAGAAAATAGAGTATTACCAATCATTGCCTTCGTATAACGTCTGGAATTAGAATTACCCAAAGTAATTACGGAAGTTGATATGATGGGGACTGTTTGATAAACATTAAAATCAAGAAAAAAATTATTAAATATAACATATAACCTTTAAAAAATATATTTGAAAACATAATAAAATATCCGAATTAGATTATCAAATAATTGCAGGTTAATCTGCTTAGAATACTACATGTTTGATAACTAATAACCTGAGGGTGCATCCGGGTCAATTATTGGTTTGGTGATATCTTTAGAACTCTGATTACTTAAATCAGCCATTGTGAATGGCACAGGATGTTTTGTGACATGCTGCTTAACCTTGCCCAATACCTCTTCAGCTGAGTAAGAAATGTAAAATATAATTTATTTGAATAAATCTGTAAAATACTTTATGCTTACATCAGCATATATAATATATGAAAATACCTATCATTTTCTTGGTGTAACGTTTAGGTCGCGATGAATCTGGAATATTTATCACAGAAGATTCGGTGGATCTTGCTTTATAACAGAGACAAATAAAAAAATTAGAAAATAATTCAAATTCATTTAGTTAAACTAAAGAGATTAACACTAATATGACCTTTTGGGACGGGGCTATCATCAACAAACGCAGGGGATTCTTTTGAGTTATCAGAAATAATTATCGGACTACTGGGGTGTGCACTTTGGGGGTTACTTTGGGCTTTGCCTTTAAAAAGCAATCCTAGCATTTTTGCGAGCTGTTAAAACATTGTTAAGGATACATGACACATACTATAATCAGGAAATATATATGGGACAAAAATATAATAAGGTACCTGCCCTCATGATTGAGTCTCAAACAAATTTCAGGCTTCCAATAATCTGTTGATTGGATGAGTCAAAGTATATCAAAAATCTGGGATCTTTTAAATTATGGTGCATATACTTAACCAATTATCAATCATGATATATACGTACATTCATATATCAAAAAGCAACAGTATTGTGACTAGGCTATAGAGGAATACAAAATATGCCATCAAAGGTACAGACATAGAATTAACTATGAATGTCTTAATACTATCTCCAAGCAAGGCTCGGGTAATTTGATTAGTGGGAAATAAATCATATTGGAACAACCATCCTTGATTTTGCATAGCTGAACAAATAAACAATAAGGGTATACAAAATGATATAAAAAAATTGTTTTTTAGTTTAAAGTAGCCCTAACTTGATATACATTAAGAATACAATTAACAGCAACAATGACAATGATTTATGGGATCATTTTCTTCTCCAAACACAACAATTAAGTCTACAATACAACCACAGATTAAAATCTATAAAGGGGCTTACATAAAAATCGATTTGATGAAGAAAATCAGATCTTGACACATACATTCTCCGAAATAGCAGTGAAAGGTTGCACAAAATTGAACATTCTGATTATATTGGGTAAGAATTATAAAACATTGACAGCAACATTGGTAATATCTATCGGAAAGAAAATTTTACAAACGACATGAACATTAAACCTAATCGCAAACGATAACCCAAATCAAAGCTTCTGTTGATGAAATTAAAGCCTAAAATCATAATTTTATCATATAATACTTAACAATTACGACTACTGATGCAACGAACAGAGCTAACCTCGAACAATAAAAGATTATGGAATCATACCCGTAATTTTTTGGAAAGGTGGATTTGCGGTACGAATGCATTAGAGATTTAACTAACCGGTTGATTGAGGATGCTCTTGGTTGAGATGCGACTGCAACTACGATCGATTGAGTGAGCGATTGTGGTGGGGGGTTAATTTGAGAGGGTTTATTTGGGTGTTCGTTTGAATTTTGATATCCCGAAATGTTCTGATAGCGGTTATTGAAGGGGTATAAAGGAAATACCCAAAATGCCCCTACTGCAGAATTATTCTCCTTTTAATAGAAATTGATTCTCCAAATTTACCCTTTTAATCAAGACCATTGATTCTATAGATCAAAGGCCCTAATTAGTTCCTTTGGTTTTTTCCAAAATAAAGGTTTTCTTTAGAATGTCCCTCTATATATATATATATATATATATATATATATATATATATATATATATATATATATATAATATATGTATGTATGTATATATATATGTATATATATAGTATATGTATATAGATAGATATGTATCTATATATATATGTATATGTCTATCTCTCTATATCTAGAGATATCTAGATCTATGTATCTATGTATCTATATATATCTCTATCTAGATATATATATATCTATATCTATCTATATATCTATAGTCTATATGTATATATGTATATCTGTATATATATATGTATCTATATGTATATATGTGTATCTCTATATATAGTGTATCTATCTATCTATATATATTATTATCTATATATATATATATATATATATATATAGATATATATATATATATATATATATATATAATATATATATATCTATATATATATATATATATATATTATAATATATATGTATAGGGGAGGGATCAAATGAGAACTAGCTTTTTTTGTGAGAACTCTAGGAACTAATCTCACCACTAGCTCTCAATGGCAAAATTATAATTAACAAAAACATATTTAAAAACTTTACAAATCAAAAATTAACATAAAAATAAAAAAATCAAAAACACAAAAATGTTCCCCTACTTTTCCGCTTTCATAAAAAAATACAAAAAAATTTATAAAAAATAAAAAAGATTCTTGTTTTTTAACAAAATTCGCTTTACACATGTGTAATATTGGATTTACACTGTGTATAACTAGATTTACACATATGTAAACAACAGATGTACGATTTTTTTTAGAAAAGTATATCAATATGGTAGGCGTTGGAAAGATAAAAAAATACTGAATTTTATGGAAGTTTTTTTTGAAAAAATGATGTCGTGAAAAAAAGTTACGAACGTTTAAAAAAAAGGGTAAATGGCATAGGATTGCATGTGATAAAAAATGAGTGGCTGAGATTAGTTTCTAGAGTTCTCACAAAAAAAAGGTGGTTCTCATTTGAACCCTCCCCTTTATATATATATATAGATATATATATATAGATAGATAGATATAGATATAGAGAGATAGAGATAGAGATAGAGATATAGAGACATAGAGATAGATATACAGAGATAGAGACAGATAGAGATAGAGAGAGACATAGATATATATAGATATAGATATATACATACATATAGATATATATATATATATTATATATAGATACAGATATATATAGAGATATATAGATATATATAGATATAGATATGTATAGATCTATATATAGATATAATATATATATATATATATATATATATCTCTATATATATATATATATATATATATATATATATTCTGCATATATAAAGGTGTGTGCTATTAAATTGGGATGTGGTTTGGGTTGAATTCGTCCGAATGTGCATGTTTGTTTTGTTCTTTTGTGAATGTGCATGTGTGTGTTGGTGTGTGCTATGTGCATGTGTGTGTTGTGCTCTTTTGTGAATGTGAATGCTAAGGTTACATGCGTAGAAGTATATATATATTTTGTTGTAAGAATGTATGATACATAAAGATTGTGCTATTAAATGGATGGTTTACTAAAGATGATAAATCTTTGATATATGATAATCAGCTTTTATACATTTGGAGTGTTTTGGTGTTGTGAGTACCTGCTTGTGAAGGAAACAATCGATGACTGGCGTCGTAACCGAGTTGTGAAATACGAAACCGTACCTTTTGTATGTTAATTTTTAATAATTAACATTAATTATATATTAAATGAAATTCAGGTTATTCGGAAACCTAATTACCTGCTCTCTGCATTATTTCTTGTGCTGTGCATTAAAGGTGAGTTCTCAGCCCCACTTTACTTACTTTCTTTGGGGTGAAAGAAACGTGTGTTCAAAACGTATTTTCATTTGATCAGTATTACTGTAATATCATTTGTTTACTAGTGTGACATCATACTTAAGTCCTCACTCTCGAACCGTTAATGTATGTATTATAGCAAGGTAATTCTGGTTGATCTACTAGGTTTGACAAACCCCACCCGGGCTAGTCGCGCTAGCACATCGTTCGTCAAACGGGTGTTTAATTGACCTAATTTCTGTTGCTGTGACCGGTGTTCACAGCCGAGGCATTCCTTTACGTTGTCAGCGTAGGTTGCGAACTTCATACACTTAGTAACTTGTTGAGTAGACTGGCTATCTACTGATATTACTTTGTTTACTGTATCAGTTTACTATTATGTTCTGTTTATCAAAACCTGTGAACTCACCAACCTTGTGTTGACACTTTAGCATGTTTCTTTCAGGTTTCTAAGCGAGCACGACGAGGATCATCACATCATATCATTCATCATTTAATGGGTTAACAAAGAACATTTGCATTTTCTACACATTATAGTTATCTGGTTTTGCGCGTTTTTGCGCCGTTTGAGTTATACATATATACGCTTCCGCATTTACTTCATGTTTTCATATTTAATTCTGGATTTTGGGAAACTTTATTTTAAATGGACAATTATGTTTTGTAATTATTGTGTCGTTTTGTGTAACTAATGGTTAAAATCCTGGTATGTCACGCGCCTAACGGTACTACCCCGTTGTGGAAATTGAGGGTGTGACAGATTATATTATATATTAAGAAATATTCAAATTAGAAGTTTAGGGGTTTTTATCTAAAGTTTGTATCTTAAGTGGGCTATTATCTAAGAATCCCTAGTTTGATTGGATTAATATCGAACTGGAAATTAATTGAATACAGATTTACCTTATAATTTTTCATACAATTTGAGGAAAAATTCTTAAGGTTGAACCAATGGATTTTTTTTGTTATGAGTTTTTTTCTGAGTGAGTTGAAGATGTGGTCCTTGTTGTGAAATGAATAGACAAATCCGATTAAATGACACTTATCGCGCGTCCGAAAAAATGGTCATACATTTATCACTAAAAATTAACTTGTATCGTTATCATCAATTAGTTAGTTTTAGATATGTAAAATGTTAGTAGATTTTGAGGTAATGATCTTTTATTTTCTTAACTTGTTATTTTTAAAGTAGATAGGAAATTTAATTGGTTTTCAAATAACAATTGTCTACTTAATTAGCATGTTACGCTTAAGCGACATGCCACGTTAGTTCTTTTTTGTTTTTTTGGAACGGCTAATTGTTTCCTCTTATTCCACCAAAGTGACCAAACCTTAAACCTGCGAGAATTTAAACTCAGATCATTTTTGTAAGTGATAACATCAATAGTACTATTACATTCCGGTTGCCATGTACAATTTATGGGGAATATTGCATAAGAATATATTGAGCACAAGCTTACTTCCTATTTAAGGTATCCAACTCTAATTCGTTAGTCAAGGGTGTCCAACCTTTTTTTTTTTTTAATGGTTTTGTGGTAGAAAAGCACAAAGTAAAGAGGTTAAAACATTTCCATCTAACTTGTAATTTTAAAAATATTTCAATCAAGTTACTCATGTTTAAATTTTTTTTTACTAAAGTTATACAGTTTTTATATTTCACTTACATTATTGGTTTTAGCATGTTTTTGTTTCAAATTGAAAGTTTTTTATTCTTCTTTTTTTGTGCTGGCATGAAGTGGTAATGTAAATTTTAGGTCTTTTTTAATATGACTAGGTTTATTCTATTATTTATTTTATTTTGGTTTATCTTTATTTTAAATTCCAATCATAACCCTTTTTTGAAAGACTTGTAACTCACCATTAACACCATTCATAACCCCCTTTATAACTTTTACTATAAAAGCTAGCTTTAGGTCTCATTTTTTATTTGCTCATTCTCTAAAAATCTCACTAACAAACCTTTATTTCATCCTTTGGTTTTGATCAATTTCAATAATTTTCTTTTACAAGTAATTTCAAGAAGTTTCTAATACTAAGGTAACCATATATTGCTTTTATATTATGCAATTCTATATTGTTTCAATCATCCTAACATCCAATTATTCTTATTACTTTATGTTTTACTTTTATTTTTTCTTCTACTGAATCTCTTTGTAATTTTAATCATTAATCTTCTAACATTCACTAACCTTCTAACAATCACTAACATTCATAAATCAAGCTAACAACATGCTAACAAAGAATCCCACATTTGATTATTTCATAAGATTGTTTTTCTAAATGACGGCTATGCCAAAGTCTTGAAACATTCTTTATAACTCAAATGGAGTCTAATATACTATATATCGAGATATTACAATTTGTTCTAACCCGTTTCATGCTTTAACAATTTTAAAAGTGCACCTAAGTGTTTTGCTATAATTTTGGCAGAATATAGTCTGACTTAAACTGACCATAACTTGGTCATAATAAACTAAATTTGAGTAAAATAAAACTCCAATATTAAGTTCATCGAATAACCTTTTCACCGATAGTTTATACGTCTTCAAACTCTATCGGACGACTCAACAATAGTCTTCACAAGATAAGTGCGCATTTCAGCGCCTTCGGTCTTGTGCTGCTGTTTTGACCTATTTACGAGTATTTTCATAAAAAAAAGTTTTCTAAACAAACTTTGTCCGGGAGACTTTGAAAAAGTCAACTGTAAATTTTTATAATTTTATGAAACTGTTTGCTATTTTTAAACGTGTTCAAACATGTACAAAACATTCTGTCTAGAATCTAAAATTGATACAATAATCCTTTTTCAATCTACCTTTCGCTTTCTGGTATTCTCTAAACGTCCTAACTTCTTGTAATGAATTTCAACCTCAAGCTATTGTTTCTTGTTATCCTTTAGGACATCACCTTTGACTTTTGAACATCCAAGCTTTCTTATGAACCTTGTAACCATCATTATACAATGTGAGTATTCATAGCCCTTTTTATGTTTTTATATTTTGGGAAAATCATGTGATTTATATTATAAAAGTGAGTATTCATTGCCCTTTTTATGTGTTTTATATTTTGGAAAAATCATATGATTTATATTATTAAAGTGAGTATTCGTAGCCCTTTTTTATGTGTTTTATATTTTAGGGAAATCATGTGATTCCATATTCAATCATTGATATTCATTGTTATTCTATTTCATTCTAAATTCAATTCAATACATGTTATGTTATTACTTGCAATAATATGTGCATAGTTAGATAAACTTGATGAGAACATAATCATTAATTCATGCAACCACGGTAACAATAATAGATCTATTGGTTTGACAAACCCATCCCATTTGTTTAGTCGTGTGGTGATTGAAACCAGAATCATTCATTCTATAAGACTTCGTCTGTGGACCGAGTCTATTCAGTCATTAGGTTTGATTGTGTTGGTTTGTCTTTTTATGTTACACTATTGCGTTATAAGTCTTGACCTTGTCATGTGAAATGAATTGTTTTCAATCTATTTAATCAATTCAAACTTGTGATTACTCACCGGCTAGTTTGTTAGTTGACTCGTTACTTTTTCACATGATTTCAGGATGTTGTTTAGTGGACTTCTTCATGCTCATATAGGACTTGGACCTAGATTAATAAACGACTTTGTTATGTTAATTGAATCTTTATTGCATTGTAATGTATTACTTAATTAGTATTATTCAATGAAAATGACATTTAATATTATTTTAACATATTTAAATCCATGTGCTATGAACAATCGATTCACATTCGTCCTCTCGATGATTCCGTCGTCGGTCGGGGTGTGACAGACATGATATCGTTATTTGTAGTTTTTATAAATATTGTATCTTTTTGTTTTATATTTCTTTTTAACTTTCTTATGTGCTCTATTGTTTATAATGATGTTACATATTATTCATTTATTATTTCTATGTTAATATAAAACTTTATAAGTTTAAGAACAAATATTATTTTTTACTTTGTAACTCTAATGTAATTTATAAGTATATAAAATATTAATTATAGGTTAAGACAACTAAAAAGAAAAATAGAAAATGTAAGGCCCCGTTCCCGGAAACCTCACAGTTGGTCAATCATTGCACTTAAATCATTATAAAACGTACATTTATTTTGCAGCGGAATTTAAATCTTTCATTAATAACTAAAAACATGTCACTTCATTCATTTACAACATTAGTTTTCATCTCAAAATACAAAGACATGTCAAAATACGGATGCCAGCCTCAAAATGCTCCCAGTAGCTTATGCATCCATGCCTGCAACTCTTCAGCATCAACAAATACCTGCCAACTATCATGCATACAAAAGTCAGCGACGTTGAGTGAGTTCTAGTTTTTATAATAAAATACTTTACTTGTTAAAAACCGTTCTTTACTTTATTTCAAATCATACTATACTTTACAATCGTTCGCGATCATACATCATACGTACATACAGATAATATCCTTATTATCTTTGTTATCACGGTCATTAACTTCGCTCATTTAATGTATTACATTATCGTTCACTTCTCTTTCTAGACCCGGTCAGACTTTACCCTCTTCGTGGCACACAGCTACGATTACTGAGGTCGAATGACAAGGATCCTGTTTAGTACGTTATTACGATAATTCATTAACGTTCTTTTCATACTTTATCTTTCATTCATTACTCTTTATTACTCGAAGCTTGTCTCATGCAATATCCCCTTCTCACGCTCGAAAGCTGATGCTGTGCCGGGACCTGCTCACAAGCCCCCGACTCATGTACAAAGACTGGCATAACACCGGGATACGCGACAAAGATCCCATATGAGTCAATCACAGGGATTGAACTCCATTCGAGTCTGTTGCAACACAAAGTCGCTCACCTCATATCTATGCTTGGCTTTATGCCACACCCCCGAAGTTATACGTAACTCGGGTAACCATCATATCTATGCTTGGCTTTATGCCACACCCCCACCGAAATAGGTAACAACACCCCCACCGAAATGGGTAACAACACCCCCACCGAAATGGGTAACAACACCCCCACCGAAATGGGTAACTACACCCCCACCGAAATGGGTAACAACACCCCCACCGAAATGGGTAACATCTTTGAAGGTCAGTCACAAAGATTGGAACCCTTGCGTGCACACTTTAGGATTTGCTGAACCTCACGCGGTTGAGCTTAAGGCATTTAGAGCCGTGCACCTCACTATATTTTGCTTGCAAGCCTCTTACGTTCACGTTCGTTCATTAATACATGCATTCATTCATTAACGTTCCTCTTTTCATTATCTTCCGCTTTACGTTACATAATACTTTATTACGTTCATTAACGTTCAACGCAAGCCAAGGGAAGACATACATACATACATGGTAAGGAACATATATTTAATCATAAACATACACCATCACCATACAGGCAACATCATACATACATATCACACATCAAACTTAAGCCATCACATCATAACCAGGCCTATCTCCCCATTTTACCCCTTGAAAACCACTTAGAAAACCTTAGGTCCAACTTGGGCGCATGGGACCTTTCAGGCGCATGAGCATAAAATTCTATGCATAAAATTGATCTGGGCGCATGGGCACTATTTGGGCGCTTCTGCCCTGCTTAGGCGCATCAACACTTGGCTATTTTAAAACTTTGGGCGCATGGGATTCATTTCAGGCGCATGGGGTTCAATTCAGGCGTATGAGCCAACCTTAGGCGCATGGACCTTCATTTCAGGCGCATGGTCCTTCATTTCAGGCGTATGGCCAACCTTAGGCGCATGGGCCTTCATTTCAGGCGCATGGGCCTTCATTTCAGGCATATGGCCAACCTTAGGCGCATGGGCCTTCATTTCAGGCGCATGGGCCTTCATTTCAGGCGTATGGGGTTCCCCTTGGACGTATGGCCAATAATTCAGGCGCATGGACCACTGTTCATGTTCGTCTGAACATTCTGAAACGTTCTCTACGCTATCAAATTCATCCGATTCTCATCCTAATCATACCCAAGCATAAATCTAACATTCTAAGGCCATATAGACATGCTAAACCTCATCATGAACCCACAATTTACACTAAACATACATACATCATTTCGAACATAAAGCTGAACATCCACGGTTATTTATAAAACATTTACTTAGTATAATAGCCCAAAACGAGTTGAAAATCAGTAAAAGAGGAGTTCTAGAAACTCACCTTGAGCAGCTTTTGAGCAACACTCTTCCCGTTCAAGACCCACTTTCGATTCAACTCTTGAATCCCGAAAACAAACTCTAAATACCAAGAACTTTGGTCAAGAACTCGAAACCCAGCTGAAACCGAGCTCGTATAAGAGAAGACTTACCTTTTGAAGCTGCTTCTTCCACTTTCTCTCTCTAGAACTGGGGCTCTCTCTCTTCCTTCTTCCTTTCAGTCGAATGAAGAAGATGAAGAAGAAATGGGCATCCATGCCCTTTTTAAACTTTAAAGTAATAAGGTTTGTACTTTGTACACTTTTTCCCCCTCCACTTGTGCAAAATTTCTATTTTTTTCTATTTACTTTTCTTTTCCTTTTGTTTTAAATAGAAATTCGGGGTGTTACAAGTCTACCCCCCTTAAAGAGGTTTCGTCCCCGAAACCTGTCGCTTCTCAACAGTTATGGGTAACACTGTCTCACCTCTTCTTTGATCTTGCACTTAAACTTAGATCATTTTACACTTCATTGCACCTGCACAAGTAAAACCATCATTGTCAGGATCAGCGGTCACAAGTTTGATGTATTTGAGAGTAATGCAGCGGAATGAGATCAAGAATTAGACAAATTATAGCAAGAGTTTGATATTTGTAAACAAATACGAGAGAATATATTTCTGTGATAAGGAATGTTTCAATAATGCCCAATATTATTGCTCAATCATTCAAATATTACAATAAGGTTGACACCCCTTATATAGAGTGCAATCACTGCTGTAATCACGGGATAGTGACAACTAGCAGATCTAGTACAAAAATAACTAACACTTAACAAACTACTGAAAAGAAACTACTGAAACTACAACGACTGAAGAACAAACTCTTCAGTCGTTTTACAAAACTACTGAAAAGATAAAACATAAAACTACTGAAAAGTAAATCGTCACAACTACTGAAGAAGTCCTCTTCAGCTGTTATGACAACATCTGATATTTGGTCTTCAGCACTTGTGTCTTCAGACTTTGTCTTCAGCACTTGTCTTCAGACTTTGTCTTCAGTACTTGTCTTCAGACTTTGTCTTCAGCACTTGTGTCTTCAGACTTTGTCTTCAGCACTTGTGTTCAGACTTTGTCTTCAGGTGTTATCTTCAGCTGTTGTGGACTTCAGTAGTTGTTGTGACGTCTGTGGGACTTAAAGGTTTTTCTGATCCGGCTCATTGGTTCTTTTGGTCCAACAAACTCCCCCTGAACCAATGCAGCCAAAACCTTTAACTTTATTGAGGTCCCACTTATTGTTGGCAAAATGGTTGGTCTTTTTCCTTCTTGATCAGTTGAGAAGATGACCCATATAAGCACTGGCCTGGAAATAAGTCTCTGATGATTTGGTTGGCAAAGTATGGATGGGAGCTCTGTATTAGGGAATTGGACACTGAGATGTTCCCCCATCCATGAGACTTACTTCCCATGTATAAGCCTGTAGGATTCTCTGGTGTATGCTCTGAAAAACATGATTTGTTCTTCCATGGTAAGATTCTCTGGTTCACCATCAAACAATCCTTCACGCCCATACAGCTCTGAGATGTACTTGGCCTGTTTGCCATTTCTGAGCTCAACTGTTGTGATCTGTCTGTATGCAAACTCATCTGGGTGATTACCTTCAAGTAACAGACTGAGCTCATTTTGTTTGAAGTTTTCAAGCTTCTTGTAGACCAACCCCTTTTTAATAACTCTGTTCTCTAACATCTTTTGGGGTGGCTGTTTAGTCTCATAAGCCTTCTTGAAGTCTTCTACAATTTCCCAGGGTGATACTACAAGGACCACAGTGATCTCTTCATCTACGATCCGTTTTACCTGACCCTTGTATCTCGCAGGAATGTCTTTCTTTACAATTCTGTGAGCCACCCTAGGATCAGGCCATATCCTCACCTTTTCCTTTTGATATTGAAATGTATTGGCAAGGGTGTACAATCTCAGAGCCTCTTTCTTCATACTTATTATTGATGAAGAAGCAGCATAAGTTTTATCTATGCTTTTCAGCATTTCCTCATCATGAAGCCTTTGCTGCTGTTCTTCTTCAATCTTTACTCTCACTGTTTCCATCTATGAGGTGGGAGTGATGGGCATAGATTTGGCTTTAGGCAGAGTTAGGACTGCGGAAAGAGGCAGCCTATCTTCTTCCTCATCATCCTCTTCTTCTTCTTCTTCTAGCCTCAACATCCTTCTCTTCTTCTTCTTGGATGCATCATCGGCTGTTGGTTTTGAGGGTAAAGGAGTTGGTTTAATGGGTTGTGGTAGTGGTGATTTTGAAGTGGTAGGTTTTGCAGGTTGTTCTAGCATTCTTGTAGTGAGTGAGGCTTTGGAGTGTTTTGCTAGTTCATTTCTGTTCCCAGCACCTGCTTCATTTAGTGCTTCAATCACTAATCCCTTAGTGTATGCTTTAGACGTACAGATCTTGGTGGTTATTGCCAAGATACTGTCCCTGGTCCATGACTTAATCTCTATCAATGATCTCCCAAGATACTTTGCAATGAATCTGATCATGATCTCCAGTCTTTCTCTTTCTAACACATCATAACTTGCCCATCTTGAGTTAATTTCTTCAACTTCAAGTCTTCTAATCTCTGAGTCAAGCTGTGCAGTATCGAACCCTTGTCTATACAGTTGATCAATAATGGAGTCCATAGATTTACTATGTGTAGCATCCGCCATTTTGATCATCTCATCAAGTTTGAGTTCTTTTTGGAGTTCTTTTTTGTTTCTTTCAATCTTCCTCTTCTTATATGTGATATGAAAGTCTTTGTGACTTTCACTCACTTGATCAGTGTCAGCTCCCTTCACATACTCTTCTTCCTTCTCAGTCTCCTTCACAACCTCCTTTTCCTTTGCTTTCACTAACTGACTCTCCCCCTTTTTGGTTGCATTGGTTGCAAGGGTTTGAGTAGTAGAAAGCCTTGTGCTCACAATCTCCTCCACCAGGGGCTGTATGATTGAGGGAAGCCTCTCATCCATGGTTTTGATCACAATGTCTGTGATCATTGGGGTGATGAGAGGTAGGGATTGCTGTAAGATAGCAGCTGTTTGCTCAGAGGGGTTCTGTCCCTGAGAAGCAGTGCCAGAAGTAGAGGCTGGTGGGTTGTAAGTTTTGACTGGCTGAGTGTTTAGGAGACCTTCAGGTGAAGGTGCCATCTGTGGGTGTATGTTGGTGTCAGATGGACTTGCTTCTTGAGAGAATTGGTCAAGTAGTCTTTGTAGTCTACTGACTTCTTCCTCAAGAATTGTGTTCTGGGCTAGAACATCATAAAAGAAGCCCAGGTCATCATCAGCAGATGTTGAATCACCTGACCTCCTGCTTGTAGCAGGATGTACATGCCCTGGGTGTAGACCAGTTGTAGCATGTGCCCCTTTTTCTTGGAACTGGGGACTTCCAGCCTTAGGACGATGTCCTTCATCAGCTGTTGCCTCTGATGAGGTCTTAGCAATGTTACCAGCCTCAGTCTGATCATGTGCTGATGCAGAAGAGGTGGCAGCCTCACCAGATATTCTGATCTCCTTATCTACACTAGGAGACAGAACATTTAAACCCCTGTGATGTGGGTTGTCAGAAGCATGTTGATCATCTTCCTCTATATCTGTGGTTTTCCCCTTTGGTGGTTGTTGGGGAGGAGGAGAGGCATGCAGCTGAGTCAGCACGTTTGCAATTATAAGTGTTGGACTTTGGGGGGCATTTTCATGGGGAGATAGGGTAAAATCAGTATGCACCTGGGGAGAATGGTGCGTTTCAATGGCAATCTCCTCAAATGAGGAAGATTCCAGATTTGTGGGTACCCCTTCTTTGGTTGCTTCAGGCTCCTTTTGAGAGGAATCCTGAGCGGCTGTGGCTGGTTGAGTTTCTGATACTACTGGGGGGTTTACACCAGCAAGTATATCCTGTCTCGGTGGTACAGGAGCATCTTCAGGGGACTCATCTCCCCGAATAGCTGTTTTGGTTTGTTTTGTTTTTGGTTTGGTGGGGACTTTGGATTTTGTGGTGGTGGCTGTGGGTTCCAGCTGCGTGGGTTTGCGCAGCTTGGCAGCCATTTTGAGTGATTGGTCAGAGTTGTGCTGGGAGTATACTTCAGGCAATACAGCCATAGCAGGGACTCCCAGGCCAACAAGTCCCTCAGCTTGAAGCTGGTTTTCAATTATGGCCATTATGAACCGAGGATATAATATCCAACGGTTAGCAAGTTGTTTTTGGGCCATATCCTTGAGCTCTAAAAATAGTATTTCAGAAAAATTTAAAGGTTGTTGCTCAAGGATGGAGTACAATACCTGTTGCCACCTTGTGGACATTTGATCCCATGATGAAGTCTTGGGGGCCAGGCAGACATTGACCATATGAAAGATGAGCCGTTCAGCATCCTGGAAATGTTTCTTCAATATAGTAGAGGCACTCAGGTTACCTTCGTATCCATGGTGGGCAAATGATAGATCTGTTGTGCCCTTTGGATAACTAGTCGGGAAAGTGGCATCATCCAGATTGAGGGTTTGGCGAAGAATATCTGGAGTGATGACCACTTTTTGGCTATGGAGAAACGATTGAAGAGACTCTGTGTCATTCTCCTCAGAGACAAGAGTGACGTTTGTCCAGAATTGGCTAAGAGATTCGGTATATATGGTGGGGTTTAACAGAAAAGCTGTTTGGTAAGGTGACTGGACCATTAAATCAATGGCGTTGTGAAACTTGGTCCAGTATGGCGATTTGGTGAGGTGAGCGACACAGTTGTGTCGTGGTTTTAGTTGCATGGTCGCCATGGATGAAGAGAGGTTACAGAGTTTTGGAACGTTAGGTTTGAGAGGAGAGGTGAGAAAAACTCTGAAGGTGGGATAAGTGTTAGGACCTGGTATTTGAACGAAATACCTAGTGATTGCGTGTTAAACCAACTCAAATAGTGCGGAATCCTATTTGATTGGCGATCCAATCAGTGAGAACACACGATGAATCAATCAAGAATTGAAATCAACGTCAGAAATCGATTAGGAACCGATCTGATGTGTTCTGTGAACTTGGAGAACGATTTGGGAGGCTTCTGGACGGCTAGGGTACGTCTGGAATCGTAATGGGATGAATGCTTACGTTTTCCCACGAATTGGGTCTATTTATATGTTAGTATTGTTCTATCGTGCGACTGGGCCATAAGTATGGTTCAGTCGTGCGATTGAACCATGCGGTTGATTCATCCGCACGACTGAGTGTTCAGTCGTGCGATTGAGTCAATCTTATGTGTCAATCATACGACTGATTCAGTCTCCTGTTTCAATCGTGCGAGTGAGTCAATCGTATGAAGTTATTCATGCGTGTGGTCCATTCGCATGGGCCATTCGCATGAGAACTTCATTTAGTTAAGTTTGAATGTTTTAATTAATATAACATAATGTGCAATCATTCAAACATTCATAAACCCAATCAATTCAATCACAACTTATTAATGAAATATTAAGCATCACAAGTAACAATCAATTCATATCATTTCATTAATTGATACAATTACATCATAATCAGACAGACAAGATCTATTACACTACAAATTATGATCTAGGGACATACATGCATCAACAAACTCCCCCTTGGACCTAGATCTATCTAATCTCTTGTCTTCTGCATCACCTCCTTATACCTTTTGTACTTCTCCTCTTTAGTGACTCCTGCGTGTATCTTGAACGCAAAGCAAAGTCGTATAACATTTTGGAACTGGAGGGCTTGTACAATGTCTTGTGAGTCATAGAACAGTGGCCACTTGTATAATGTGTAGACATCATTAGCAGACAAGTTGGTTAGCCACATCGGGTCGAATACCCTGATAGTATCCATTTGGCCCTCTTTATTCAACACTATGACAGCTTCAGCGGTTCTCCAATCATAGTACCACCATTTGAAGTGTGGAGTGAAGTCCTGTGGCATTTCCCTGAGAGGGATTCTCGACATAGTGCACGGAGGACTCCACTTCAGCACAATCTTGGGTTTGCCAGTAATGGCATCAACCTCAGACCTTCTTATATACCTCGTAGGCTGTTGGGGTCTGAAGTTAACCCATCTGGTGTGGTACTCCTTCTTCAGGGCAGCTTCAAACCAGCCTGACATCTTTCTTGGGTCAGCATACAGCAGCTTTAGTTTAGCCAGCTGGTTGAGCTCAAAACCAGGTAGAGTCTTCAGATCATGTGGAAACCTGAAGTACTCTATGCCCTGCTCCCTCTTAACTGCATAAGCGTTAAGGTCATCAAAATAAGCCCATGAGATAATCCTGCCTGACACCTTATGGTGTTTCTTGACTCTGTAGAGCTTGGTGTAGGCATCTCTCTTTGGTGCAGCACGCTGGGCTCTTACTTCTTCAAAACAGGCAGCCCACTCAGCCTTGCGAATATCTACATCATCGTTGGAGGCTTGGGCTGTTCCTTCAGTCTTTTCAGTTTCCTGCTCCATCTTGTTTAGTACCTCAAACGTATCACTGACTAGGGATTCACCCAAATTGGAGACCACATTTCCCTCGGCGTCAGCATACTGAGGGTACTCTTCTGCAGTAATGTCTTCAACCTCAACTTCATCAATGTCATTAAGTTCCTCATCACTGGTTGAGCATCAACTCTTGAGCGTCCTTGAACATTTCAAATCGGATTGAGTCTGAACATCTCTGCCAGTTGCCGCATCAGACCGTCATGAATGTGATTTCCCCTTCTTCGGGGTAATAACTCACAAACCGTCTCACTACTCCTTAGGTAAGGTCAAGAATCATGTTAATTGAGTCTTGACCATTTGAAGGGGAGCAAAGTCCAAACTCATCCCTTGAAATTTGGATCTGTTTTTGATATAACATTCACACATAAACCATTAGTATTAATCAAACAGACTTAATTAACTTTAATATATAACATTTAACAACACTTGTTTTTTCATTACATGATTCATACAAAATAATAAATACATAAGACATCTAATCAGTACTTTTGTCTTGAATCTGGGGCGTGTCGCTCGGAGGAGCAGAAGTAGTGGATGACTGTTCCTGTCGATGCTTAGATCTCCGCTCTTGACCTGAAGCAGAGGCCGATGCAGCCCGCATCCCCTCCTTCTGCTTCGTCATCATCATCACGACCTTCTGTCCTGTCTTCCTCAGTCTCCTCATCATCATCATCTCCTCATCATCACATCATCATCTTCATCATCACCATCTCCATCATCCCCGTCACCTTCCTTTAGCTTCAGGGGCTCATCCTTCGACCCCTTTAGCCTCAGCATAATCGTCTTGTTGGTCGTCTCCAACTCCTCTATACGTTTGACGGACTGAGCCTGCATGTCCTGGAGTTGGGACACCTCGACTCTCTGCTGGTCGATCACCCGAGCCTGCTCTGCCATTTGCTGAGACTGGGCAGCAGTCAGGTCGGTCAGCTGGCGGATCTGCGCCGCCTTCTCCTCATCTGCAGCAAGCAGACGCATCACCATACGGTTAAGCGCTGAGAGCTGCTCCTCTACCACCCCGATGTGAGGTAGAGTAGATCCATAGACATGTGGTGGGTTGGGCTGAAGCATGATGTGTGGTGGTGGTGGCAGTGGCAGTGGTGAATATGGGTCGGTGGGCTGATGCTGGTGAAGTAGGTGTGATGGTCTGGTGGTGGATGGGAAGGATACAGTGGTGGTAGGTAAGGTGGTGGATGTGGTAGTGGGAGTATGGATGTGGTGGCTGTGGTGATGGGTGGTATGTCAGTAGTGGTGGTAGTGGTGGCTGTGGTGGTGGAGTAGTGGCAGCAGTAGTGACGAAGGTCAGGCGACGCTTCTTCTTCTTCAAACCATGGGGTTGAGCCATCCGCTTCCTCCTAGTCCCGTGGAAGTGATGCTCCCCCTGCAGCTCTGCCACTGAGCCCGGAACATAGTTCGGGTCAGTCTCTCTCTCTGAGAGTCCCGAGGGTGTTCACCAACCACCCTAAGCCCGTGGTCTGTGGGAACAACTTTACTTCCACAGTCCTGGTGAGGGGCTCCTCATCTGACTCCTCCTCCTCTAGATCACCAGCCACAAACTCTTGATGGAAACCGGCCATCTCAGCGACCTCTCCGGCAGTGGCTGACCCCGGGGGAATAACGTCTGAATCAGTGCCTCTAGATGGAGCAGGCATATCATCCCCGGCGTCGCCGCTATCATCATCATCAGAGTCAGTATCTGGTATAGCAATATGCTCAACATCCGAATCACTGTCATCGTGGCGCCACTTCTCTTGGCTGGCGCCACATAATCAGCACGGGCCAGATGCCCAAACAACCTCCTGACAGGGGCTTCACCTGCTTCCCCCTGTATACCTTCATCCGGCCAAGTGTAGTGTCATCCATAACCTCAAGAACAACAGCATCCTCCTTCTCCTTCGGCAGGGAGGGAAGCTTCTGGTCAATGATCATCTGTATAAATCTGGGGTACATACAGAAGCCTTCCTTCCCTTTCCCCTCGATGTTCTCCACCAGTAGGTGAATATCATCTTGGAGAAGCTGAACGGGTGGTTCAGCACCAACGCAGCATACGCGTTCTGGATCTGGTCGGAAAGCTCATCAAAACCTCCCTTCCTGGAAGCTATACACTTTAGCAGCACGTGCGCAAGATACTTAAACTGGGGACAGAGGTTACTCTTGTTGAGTACCCCAGCATTGATGTCCCCAGAGTACTTGGCTCTCATGAAACATCCTCTAACAGTGAGGGGGTGTAGACGAGTAGGACAATCAGCATCATCCCCAACTGTAGAACAATCCTCAGATCCTCCTCTGATATAGTGATAGCCTCACCAAAAATCGAACTCCTGATGCAATGAGGCTCAGTGGATCTATCAACAGACGCGCCTTCCCAGAAGGCCTGCTGCACTGATCTGTATGGTGTGCATGGAGTAGATATAGCATGAGCGATCCTGGATCTCAGCAGAAATGTAATAATGCCTGTGAAGTCAGCTGCGTTCCTGGATGTCAAATCCAGGTGAGCACATATGTTGTGCTTGGTGCTCATGTTCCATCGACTCGCCATCTGTAACACATAAAATATAAACATTAGTTCCGTTGGCTAAGAGTATAATGAAACACTTAGACTTTGAATAAAACTCTCTGTCATGCGATTGAGGTTGTACGACTGAAGACAGTCGTGCGACTGAACCGTGCGATTGAGGTTCAGACGTGCGAATGACCTCATGCGCACGACTGAGTGTGCGACTGGACTCATGCGCATGTACTCTTATGCGGTTACCCCAGTCGTGCGACTGAGTCTCATTCGCATGGTTCAGTCGTGCGGTTAAGTGAATCGCTCCCTTCAGTCGTGCGACTGAAGTTCATCCGCTTGTCCAGTCGTATGTCTCAGGTGTTCAGTCGTCAATCGTTCGAAACTTCACAAACTCAGTCTTTTAAATCAATTAACCGGTTCATTAGAGTCGCATTCTCGTTACTAATTACCTATTTAACTTAATTTTAACATTTGCTTGGTTTTAATAGGTAATTAGGGTTTTCTTGTCTCGGTTCATTTCACAGTCGAACACCCAATTAGGGTTCCAATCTTTCTGTTTTTGATGAGAGAAGACTTCAAAATACCTGTATGATGATTAGCGAACGTCAGTAACACACAATCAACGATAAAACTAAGCAAATCAAATTTTGGCAGAGTAACGGTAGGGAGTGCGATTTAGGGGCGATTTGAGGGTGATGAGTCTCTGCGACCGACTCCACCTCTATTTATACCAACCCTAGATCCAATCGTGCGACTGAGTTCATACGCACCTTTCAGTCGTGCGAGTGGGACTCAGTCGTGCGATTGGGTCAGTCGCCCTTCTCCAGTCGTCCGACTGAAGTTCAGTCGTGCGACTGACTCACTCGTTCGCACTTAATCCTCCGACTGGACTAATCGTATGGTCCATTCGGTTGGATGGTCCATACTCATAGTTCATTCGTGCGAATGGACTTCATTCGTATGGTTAGTCCATACGTATGGTCCATTCGTGCGAATGGGTCATACTTAGTTAATTTTCTGCCATTTTTACCAATTTACATTTAAACTCTTTTTGATTAATTAAATTACATTATGAGCCTTTGATCATCTCAGACATGATCCTTTTATCTTGAAAACACTTTGATCACCTCAGACGTGATCCTTTTAAACACTTTGATCACCTCAGACGTGATCCTTTAACCACTTTGTCACCTCAGACGTGACTAATTTAACCTTTCAAAGCACATATGGTCATCTCAGACATGACCCTTTTAGTGAGTTGATTCCTTCTGATTTTCCTGATGTAGCCCGACACTTGACTCAAATTAAACTTAAAACGACTAACTAATTTAAGACTTTAAACTAATTACATAAACAGACATATTTTTGGCTTTTTGTGAGAGATAAATCCAGAGATTGATATCTACGGGATTTGGTTCGGGAATAGATAGCTTCAACTTAGATTGATCATATCTGGACCAATTCAATTTTTGGAATCATACAGGCAATTCAAATCATTTGGGACTAGTTATTAAACCTTTTGATGCTCAAGTTCTCGGTGTTCATCCAGAGTCGTTAGCAACATAAGGAAATCATACTGAAACTCTTAGATTTTCACATTGATTTGAACCTTTGAGAATGTAGCCACAATGATTGTCAGTATGTTTGTCCACTTAAATCCATACACAGACTTTTGACACAGACTGGTGACTTATTTAGGTTTAATTATTTCAACTAACATTTGTGGATCCCACACTTATATGGTAATCAACATTCCTCAGGAGCTTTTGAGCGGTCTACGGGTATTATTACAAGAAGAGACTATTCTTAGAGCTTTCAAAGAGAAGCCTGTCCTCAGGTCAGTGCCATCGCACAGCAGAGAGGCGGCAAACAACAATGAATTCTAGAATATCTAGGTTATGCTTATCCTCAGGTCAGTGCCATCGCACAGCAGAGAGGCACACAACCTATCTCCTTGTTAGAGCAGCTTATTTTATTTTGCACAAAATGCACCAACAACATAAGTCATTAGCTTTATTGCATTTGTCTTTCAATTTTTTTCTTGCTTTGCTCTAATTATGGTCATCCGCACACATTTGTGGCGTTTAATTGCTCATTACCCCTTATTGGAATATTGTTGATTGTGTTAACCAGTGATAAGATGGAAGCCCACAGTCAGTTGAACAACTTAGTTTTATCTTGAGATCACCAATCAGGTCTATTTGTCTATTGTGTTGAATCTACCAACATATCATATATGGTCTAGCAGCCTCTAAGTCTACTTTCTTTGTGTCACCTTAGGAGTTGCCAGTTTTCTATCATCTTCCTTTTTGTATTGCTTAGACTACACAGATTTATACTTTGAACTTTTGCATCTTTCCAAACACTTAAATTTTAAAGTCCCTCTTGATTTGTTCCTGTGTACTATCATTTTCCAAAGGTATTGAATCGGTATCACAGACACAATCTACCTTATTTCAGCTAGCTACTCCTTCTCCCTCTCATTTTTTTTTTTTTTTTTTTAATGTTAACTTGCTGACATATTCTCCCCCTAAAATACTAAAATCATTTCTGGTTTAATTATTTTAGGATTTTAATAAACAGCAAAATAACATGAGTTTAAATAAAATAAAATCAAATAGATAAAATTAATTAAAATAAACTTTAACTAAACTACATCGGACTACACATTTTCATCATCAGGAATTACCTCACTTTTCTTTTTAACGCCGTTGACCTCTAATAAATATTGAAAACGTGGTTTATCAAAGGCTTTAGTATAGAGGTCAGCGCGTTGAAAATCAGTATTAATTTTAACCACATCAATTAAGTTCTTTTCAAAGCAATCTCTTATGAAATGGTATTTAATACCGATGTGTTTGGTCTTAGGATGTTGGACCGGATTTTTAGTTACTGCAATTGCAGCAGAGTTATCAACAAAAATAGGAGTAGATGAGAATTTTAAACCGTAATCCCGCATTTGCTGTTGAATCCAGATGATTTGTGAACAGCAACTTGCAGCAGCAACATATTCGGCTTCACAGGTTGACAATGCAACCGATGTCTGCTTCTTACACTGCCAGGTAACTAATCTTCTCCCAAAGAATTGACACCCCGCTGATGTAGACTTGTAGTTCATCTTGCAGCCCCCGTAATCCGAGTCACTATACGCGGTAAGCTCAAAG
The DNA here is from genome assembly GCA_025215565.1 of Flaveria ramosissima. Taxonomy (NCBI): domain Eukaryota; kingdom Viridiplantae; phylum Streptophyta; class Magnoliopsida; order Asterales; family Asteraceae; genus Flaveria; species Flaveria ramosissima. The sequence continues at coordinate 62,242,975 of CM046031.1, read as the reverse complement.
TCATCATCATGAGGATACCACAATCCAAGTGTGGGTGTACCCTTCAGATAACGAAAAATCCTCTTGACCCCGATCAGATGGTTGACCTTTGGTTTAGCCTGATATCTTGAACATAGACATGTAGCATACATAATATCAGGTCTTGAGGCAGTGAGATACATGAGGGATCCGATCATTCCTCGGTACATAGTGGCATCTACTAGATCTCCATTCTCATCAGGTGCTATATCATGATTCGTAGCAAGTGGAGTCCCAGCAGCAGAAGCATTCTCCATGTCAAAGCGACTGAGAATGTCTCCTACATACTTGGTCTGATGTAGAAAGATTCCATTAGGTGTTTGATCCACCTGTAACCCGAGAAAGAACTTCATCTCCCCCATAGCACTCATCTCAAACTCTTTCTTCATTACTGCTTCAAACTCTTTACATAACTCTTCGTTCTTTGACCCGAAGATTATGTCATCAACATATATCTGTACAAGCAGTAGGTCGCCATCCTTTTCTTTAATAAACAGTGTACAGTCAATTACTCCCCTGCGAAAGCCGTGTTTCACAAGATGAGTTGAGAGTTTCTCATACCAAGCTCGAGGAGCTTGATGAAGCCCATATAAAGCTTTGTCGAGCTTGTAAACTCTATCCCGATGATAAGGATCTTCAAAACCCTCGGGTTGACTTACATAGACTGTTTCCCTGATTTCCCCATGAAGGAATGCACTCTTTACATCTAATTGGTAGACTTTGATCTTCATGTACGATGCATAGGCAAGGAAGATACGAATAGCTTCCATCCTTGCCACGGGTGCAAATACCTCATTATAGTCAATTCCCTCGACTTGGCGAAAACCTTGAACCACCAGTCGAGCTTTGTTCCTGATAATGACCCCTTGGTCATCCTTCTTGCATTTTAGTACCCATTTAGTGCCAATGACTTTAGCACCTTTAGGTCTATCAACCAGAGTCCATACACCTAACTTCTTAAACTGCAGAAGTTCTTCTTGCATGGCACTCACCCACGCCTCATCATTTAGTGCCTCACTGACATATTTTGGCTCAACCTGCGAGACAAAACATCGATAAGCACCATCATGAATGTATCCTTTCTCCATAACCGAGGCGTAATCAGCTGAGTATAACTGATTTCGGGTTTGTACTCCTGATCTGACATCCCCAATAACATTGTCAAGGGGATGATAGACGTTTAGTCGTGATCCTGGAGTAGTTGGAACAGCCACCTCAGAACCAAGATTATGAACATTTTGTTCTGCATCTGAGGTAGTTGGAGTTTGAGGTTCTGAAGTCGAAGGTGCATCACTCGTAGATGCTTGTGGACTTTCAGGAACTGGAACCTGTTCCTCCTGACTGTTCTGGTCATCTGCTTCAGTTTCATCTTCAGAGGAGGAGTCACTGTCATGACTACTCCCCCTGACTGAGTAGATGATTCTCCCTGTGTGCTAGATGGTGTATTCAGAATATCATACATCATCCTAGTAGCTAACTCATCATCCGAGGGAGAGAGAGGTATGTTGAAGGACTTGAAGAATCCATCATAATCGAAGAAGTATGCAGGTCCTTTGCCTGTAGGTGGTGTGGTATATCTCTGAACGTCGACATTACACCACACTTCTACAAGACCCGTTGAGTTATTGTAAACTCGCTTATTCGGTATGTTGTATCCTAGAAAGATTCCTTCATCTGCCTTCTCGCTGAATTTTCCTTCTTGTGTCTTCTTCAGAAGTGTACACGGCGCGCCAAAAGGTTCAAGATACTCCAAATTCGGTTTGCGTCTTTGTAGTAGCTCATAACATGTCTTTCCGTGGCGCTTGACTATTAGGACTCGATTCAGTGTATAACATGCATTTGCTACTGCCTCATTCCAGAATTGGATAGGCAGTTTCGAGTCAGCCAGCATAGTCCGTGCAGTCTCTATCAAGCTTCTATTTTTCCTCTCAGCAACACCATTCATCTGAGGCGTGTAGGCTGAAGTGAATTGATGAACAATTCCCTTTTCCTTGCAGTATGCCTCCATCCATTGATTCTTGAATTCTGTCCCGTTGTCTGAGCGTACTTGTCTAACCTTTAGCTTGTAGAGAGATTCCAGAGTGGTGACTAATTCCTTGAATGACTCAAATGTTTCTGATTTGGATTTCAGAAACATTACCCAAGTGAACCTTGAGTAGTCATCAGTGACCACAAAACAGTACAAATCGCCTGCAATGCTCCTTGTACTGACTGGACCAAACAGATCCATGTGAAGAAGTTCAAGAGGAAGTTCTATTGAATGAACTTTCTTTTCCTTATGAGACTTCTTTGTCTGTTTGCCTTTCTTGCAAGCTACACAAAAGTCAGGAAGTTGGAAGTTCTTGACATTTACTCCTCTCACTAAATCCTTCTGAATCAAGTGATTCATCTTCCTTTGACTAATGTGTCCCATTCTCCTATGCCAGGAGATTGAGTCCTTCTCAGTAGCTTTAGATAGAAAGCACTGCACCTCATGATCCGTTGGAGCAGCTGTTGACAGATCCAAGACATAAAGGTCCTTATATCTTGAAGCAGTCATCAGAACTTGGTCCTCTGGGATCATGTAGTCTTTCTTCAGCACGTAACACTTCTTGTTGTCGAAGATGACTTTAAATCCTTTATCGCAGATTTGGGAAACAGAAGTAAGTTATTCTGAAGTTGTTGAACGTAGTTCACCTTATCAAACTTAACTTTCTGATTTCCCACTTCTCCCTGTGCTGTGATGTATCCTCCCTTGTTTCCTGCAAAGGAAACATGCCCTCCTTTTATTTGTTTGACGTTTGATAAAAGGGCTCTATTTCCTGTCATGTGCCTGGATGCTCCGCTGTCTATAATCCACGTGTTAGTCTCAGCGCTATACCGAACACCCTGCACATATCAAGTAAATGTATTAGTTTAGGTTAGGAACCCAAGCCTTTACTGTCTTGGGTTTCCCAGAGGCATCACACATCATAAACTCTACCCATTGACCCTTAGAGGGTGAGGGTAGCTCAGATTCCTTCTTGTCATCAGTATCAGACACACAGGATGACTTCTCTTTCCATAAGCCAGATTTGTGCAATGCCTGTTTATGATAAACAGTCGTCTGGCTTACAGGTTGGACCTTAGGTTCACTAGATCTTCTAGGTGGAGTTAGAGAACTCCTCTTAGAAGACCTAGGTCTAGAGTCCTGAAGATCAATCTTCTTCCTAGGTGTCTGATAGAAAGGACAATAGGAAGCAATGTGTCCACATTCTCCACAGTTGTAGCATGATCTGCTATCAACTTTATGAGTAGACTTTCTTTGTGGAGAAATGCGTGACACTCTAGTAACATCAATCACTTTAGGTTTTGACTCTTGCATGTTTGATGTTTTCTCTGGTTTAACAAATTTAACTGTTTTAACCTGTTTAACGTGTTCCACTTTTTGGTTAACTGGTTTTTGACTTGTAGCATGTGAAAAATTAACGTTTGAAGTCTTTTTAGGTTCTGATTTGACTCTGTTTGACCCTGACTTTAAGTTAACTTTTTCAAATTCATTTTCCAGATTAACACAAGGCAATTTACCCTTTGCCTTTGAAGTGGCCTCCTTTTGTTTCTGTCCAGATTCAGTAGATGAACATGATGTGTCTGGATCAGTAACAAGAGGAGTGGTCACCACATGATCCTTGATGGGGTTGTTGTTTACTGGTTTAGACTTGGTGTTCATCAAGGTCTCAGGTGGTGGTGGAACCACTTTGTAGCCTAATCCCTCCCCGTTATTCCTTTCTCTCACTAAGTGTTGAACTATGTGTGAAGAACTAGTCCAACTATGCAGTTTCTGTTTTAAGGAGTTAACTTCTACTTCTAGAACTGCCTTTTGCTTCTTAGTGTCCTCTAGGGAGTTTAGATAGTACCTAATGTCATTTGCTTGGTTAAAGGCAACTACTTCGGTTTCCCTAAGTTGTTTAGTCAATAGGTCTATCTTTTCTTTATAACTATGCTCATTTTGTTTTAGAACTCTATTGGCCTCAGTGCATAGTTGTAAATCTTTTACTAAGTTATCATTGTGATCTAATAACCTAGCAAATTTTTCATCAATGCTATTCCTAAACATATCACAGTTAGAACAAGCATGATTATTAAACATTTGGTCAGTTGTACTTACCTGTGTTGTTTCAGAAGAGTTAGCCATCAACGCAGCATCAGACGTCTCTGGTTCTGGTGATTCTGACTTTTCTGTTTCTGACGTGGAAGTCTCCTCCTTTGGCTTGTAACTGACCTCAGCTGCAGTTGTTTCTTCACTGTGTGACATCGCTATCTCAACTGCTAGATCACCTTCACTCGCAGAATCATCATCAATATCTTCAACACTGGCAATGTTAGATTCTGGTGAGACAAACTAAAACTTCAATCCTGTCCTTCATCATCATGAGCAGTCAAGGCTTTTGGGTCCTTGTTTGATGAAGTAGAACTGGAAGCTTGCTTGTCTTGGCGAGTAAAGGATGAGAACGTGTTCCCATTACCCGTCTTCTTTGGCTTGACACATTCTCTCTTGAAGTGCCCCTTCTCTCCACAGTTGAAGCAGGTCACTTTGCTCTTGTCAAAGCCAAATGTAGTGTCCTTAGTAGCTAACAAATTCTGTCCTGTCTTTTTAACAAACTTCTTCGCCCTTCGGACAGCACTAGCTAAGGCCCACATAATATCCATTCTTTCAAGCTCCATTTCATCTACCTGCTCGTAGTCTTCATCTGCCAGATGGCAGTTTCCAATCTTCCCAGCAACAAGTCCATCATATGAATGAACTACTGCGGCTAGAAGATCCATATGTTCTCGTGCTACTTCTACGGTCACATTACCGAGGTTCTCGGTCTTCAATTTGGCAGCACTTGCTTCTGATCCAATATAGTGGGTACAAGATGACCCTGACGTGTCTGATCCAGAAGGAGAAGCATGTGAAGGACCTGACGAGCTAGACACAAATGCTGTCTGGAGAGGTGCTCCAGATGTCTTAGCTTGAGGCGTGGCGTTGTATAAAGCTGGATTCTGTGTGTACGCAGACTTCTGAGCTCTATACTCATCCTAAGAGCTTCTTCACGCAACTTGAGAATGAAGTCATTTATATCCAACTTTATAAGCATTCATTCTGTCTAAGGTTCGACACGAATGAAGCCCACTTATCAGGCAATCCGTCTGCGAAGTTGCTTACTTTCTCTTCCATAGTTTTCACTCCATGTGTATGCAACTCGCTCATCAAGTGGTAGAATCTGTCTATGACTTCATCTAAACTCTCATTACCAATCGATGAGAAGTTATCGAATTCCTTCTTTAACTCCTTTGCCTTGATTGCCTTCAATGATGCATTCCCATCATATCTCTTCTCTAGCTCATCCCACAGTTTCTTGGACTGCTTGTTCTCTGAGTACTGGTGGAATATGTCTTTGGGGATAGACTGAGTGATCAATGCATAAACCCTTTTCTCTGCATTGTACTTTACTTTCTGTGCGTCTGTCATCCCACTTAACGTTAATTTAACTCCATCTGCTCCCACCGTTGTACTATAACCAACCTCGATAGCTTCCCACAGATTAGGATCTACTCCATTGAGGTAGATCTCAAAACGTTGTTTCCAGTGGGGAAACTCATCTAAAGTCAAGAGTTTTGGTGGTTTATTGTGATTACCCACCTCACTCTCAAGCAACAGCAGGTTCTGAATCCTTGAGTCCTTCCCAGCAGTAAAGGCTGACATCTGATCTTCCATGGCTAATAAACTTAGTATCTAATCAAATAAACTTTAACTGATGCGACTGAAGGATGCGAATGGTCTAATCGTGCGTATGAACTCTGCGATTGGTTCAACCGTGCGACTGAACAGGCGAATGGTTCAGATTGGTCAGTCGTGCGAATGAATCTGGTGTGTATGAGCTATGCGAACGAACGGTTCAGTCGGCCGAATGAAGGTGCGACTAGGTCCAATCGTGCGAATGAGCAATGCGAATGGAGTCCAGTCGTGCGAATGGGTCACTCGTGCGACTGAAGCTGCTGTTTTGCGAAAATTTCTAGGTTTGACGGGTTTCAGCCGTAAAATTTGAAATTTCGCAAGTCCAAATCGCCTAAGTCCGTAGAAACTGAACTTCGATGAGCAGGGAACGTCCAAGATCACTTTTGATGCCAAAGATTGCGTTTTTCGTGCAAAAACACAAACTTTTATGCAATCTTGATTGAATCAACACGAAATCAAGAGCCAAAGCTCTGATACCACTTGTTAGGACCTGGTATTTGAACGAAATACCTAGTGATTGCGTGTTAAACCAACTCAAATAGTGCGGAATCCTATTTGATTGGCGATCCAATCAGTGAGAACACACGATGAATCAATAAAGAATTGAAGTCAACGTCAGAAATCGATTAGGAACCGATCTGATGTGTTCTGTGAACTTGAAGAACGATTTGGGAGGCTTCTGGACGGCTAGGGTACGTCTGGAATCGTAATGGGATGAATGCTTACGTTTTCCACGAATTGGGTCTATTTATAGGTTAGTATTGTTCTATCGTGCGACTGGGCCATAAGTATGGTTCAGTCGTGCGATTGAACCATGCGGTTGATTCATCCGCACGACTGAGTGTTCAGTCGTGCGATTGAGTCAATCTTATGTGTCAATCATACGACTGATCCAGTCTCTTGGTTCAGTCGTGCGATTTAGTCAATCGTATGAAGTTATTCATGCGTGTGGTCCATTCGCATGGGCCATTCGCATGAGAACTTCATTAAGTTAAGTTTGAATGTTTTAATTTATATAACATAATGTGCAATCATTCAAACATTCATAAACCCAATCAATTCAATCACAACTTATTAATGAAATATTAAACATCACAAGTAACAACCAATTCATATTATTTCATTAATTGATACAATTACATCATAAACAGACAGACAAGATTTATTACATTACAGCTCATGATCTAGGGACATACATGCATCAACAATTTTAATGAAATGAAATTATGTTTTAATGTTTCCGCTGCAACTATTTAAGAAAGGAAAAATGTAATTATATGTTTTGAGTGCGATGATTGACCAACTGTAAGCGTCCCGGGAACGGGGCCTTACAAACTGGAAACCTGTGACTAAAGGAAATACTACAATGCTAAAGACAAGGTATCTTAGATAAAATATTATCTAAGATATGGTAGTCATGACATGTCCATGACTTACCTTTTGTCACTAACTAAAGTTGGTAACTATACCAACTAATAAGGAATGAACAGTGGAATAAAGTATGATCAACTACATGGGCATGGGAAAGCACCATGTAGTATCTCAGAGATTTGCAGCGGAGTGTCATAAAGACCATACTTATGTCCACTGGTTCATAGTATGTTCTTCCGAAGGTTAACTAGCTTCGGAAGAACAAGTTCTTCTGAAGCCATTTATACTTCGGAAGAGGCTACTTCTTTTCGAGGCTTGAGGCATTCTTCAGGTCTTCATACTTCGGTAGTCATTGTCTTGAATTCTTCTGTTGTGAACTTCGGAAGAAAGACTTTGTCTTCGGAAGGGAGTTTCTCTTTGGAAGCTCCATCAGACTTAACCTTCGCAAGCTCTGCTTTTGCCTTTGAAAGTTCTTCATCAGTTGCACCAAAATTTGTCTAAGTGTTTGTTTTGGTTGCACCAGCCTTACTTGATCCAACATTATATCTCTTCCCTTAGTGGAATTATATGAACTGGAAGACAAGGAATTGTCTAAGGAGAGGAAGGAGGCAGAGGATGAAGAGTTGCTCCTCAAGATTAAGGAAGAAAGAGGCAGAAAAAGCTGTATGTGCTCCTACTCTCCTCCCCAGTTCAAGAAGGTCCTGCAAGAGAGGCTGTGGAAACTCAACAACCTCAGGTAGACAGAGAAACTGACAGACAAAACATGATCAACTACCTGAGTGCCATAGGTCTCTATCAGGTAGCTGTACTTCTTCCCTATCATATGAGTACATTGAATTTGAATACCTCAAGCAGCTTGAGCTACAAGTTCTTAAGGAACAAAAAGCTTCTAAGAGTAAGATGAAGGAAAGAAGCAGCAAAGTCAAGAGTCATCATCCAAAAGAGACAAAAGAAGTCTACTGATAGGCAGAGGATGATGAGCTTTTTGAAGCTGTATGGATTCTCCGGAAGGAGGCTTGGTCCAATGTCTCTATCCACCATAGATGAGCACATTAGAGTGATCAAGCAAAAGATAAAGAGAGGAGAGCTAGTTGACTTACACTCCCCACCAAGTCAAGCTCCTCCAGAAGTAGAGGTTAGGGTTGAACACTTAGAGACAACACAACCTGGACCTCATGTTGAACCTCAGCAAGCTTCATCTTTTGATCCACAGCAGGGTTCAACTCCCTCTCCTTCTGAACCTGTGAGGGAAAAGTACCCAACTGAGAAAGACAAGACAGAACAACCTGGTACTGAAGGCCAATCTTCTCAGTTAAAGTTCCTAAAGAGGAGGAAAAGGATGGTTGTTTGATTTACATCGAAGAAGAAGAATAAGAAAAGAAATCAAAGGCATCCACCTCCAACCCTTAGGATAATTCAGGTCATCCTGAGGAAGTGCATGAAGAGGCTGCTCAACCTACTCCAACTCAAGTAGCGCCTCTTCCATAAGGAAGACCATATTGTCTTGGACCTTTGCTACTAATCCAGACAGATGGTATGTCACTAGAGATAAAGGTGGTCAAGATGTCTACTTCTGGCAAGACATGCATGCTTACCTTTGTATGATCTCTTGACATGAGAAGATACTTTGAGAGTCCTGAGTGATCCTGACCAATTATAAAGAAGGGAATGGTCATGATCATGATGAGGCTGTTAATATCTACAGTTCTCTGTTTTGGTAGCATCACCCTAGGGTGATTTGTAAGGCCTATTGAAAGTGATGCACCCAAAACACCCAAGTCTTTCCTACATGCATGCACTTAGTGCAAAGTAAAAGTTGCTTCGGAAGTTTTGCACCCTGCATCAGAAATATTCTAAGGAAAAATTCTTCCGAAGCCAAGACCAATATCTTCCGAAGCCAAAAGTGAAGTCTTTCGAAGCTTTAAAGAAAAATTCTTCCGAAGCCAAAGAAGTGAAGATAGATTTCTTCCGAAGACTTTAAAACATGCTTTCTCTGATGTACTTTTACATAAAGCTGAACCACTTTCCGCTGCAACCTCTGAAGTTGGTGAACGGTCCATGCTTTTTGTAACTATACATTAAGTTCTTGAGTCTATAACTTTCTACTTTATGTATTTTTATCCTTTTTTGTAATATATTACGATGTGAGCTATGGCATGTCATAGTCACTAGTCACAAGGCAAATCTGCCTTTTGACTCTACATTGATCTTTGTTGTCTAGATTAATGTTTCCAGCCGGCCTTCTAAGTATGGCCGGCTGTAGGATGTAGTATAAAGTATCTCAGGTTTTTGTATCTTTCTTTATGCTTTGTAACACTTATAAAAAAAACTTGAGAGAAATATACAACATTCTTGAAAACCATATACTTTGTTGTTTGTTCTTAGTTATGTCTCTTATTTTGCTTGTGTTCGTAGTATCAATATTAAAGTTTCAGTTCCCTATTTGATCTGTTAAGTGTTCTAAACACTCTCCTCATTGTGTGACTGTTGTATTGATCATCCCTTAAACGGTCCTGCAAAGGGTTAAATGGTAAAATATATAAACGCATTGTGATTATAAGAAAAAAAATTAAAGATACAAAAATCTAAAAATGAGTACAACTCACTAAAAGTAAAGGTACAACTTATGATGCATAAAGAAGTTAGTAATTAGTATAATTTAAATGTGTAGTTACCATAAAATTGTGTTTACATCGCTTATTATGTTCATGCCTCCTAACTATTCTCATGTTTGTTGAATGTATTCACCCGCTTTCATGCTGATGTATGATTTTACAAAACTTTCTAGATAAGCATGCCTACTATAGCCAGGACTAGGTGCTGGAATGGACGATATCTGCTAATAGTAAATATTTTGATAACATCATTATTAAATGATATTATTGTAAATACAAAGATTTCAAATCCTTATAAATTTATGAATTTTGAGTATCGAAAGGTATGTTACATAAAATATAATTTTCGTTGCATAAACTTTAAATCTACGAATTAATATATGAAAACACGTGCACCAATTAGTCACTCAAATGGCATTTTTTTAAAACTCGGTTGTGGCAGGTTAATGAATGAAATTACAAATTATTAGATGTGTTTTATCTAATTGGAAGTTTCTATGTTATATATAAGTGGTAATTCAACGCTTCTTTCTTCCGTCCTTGGTCTTTTGGTACAGATTACACATCTCTTTTTCGTTTACCAAAGTAAGTTTGTAAACACCTTGAATTTTAACATTCTAATTTGTGGGGGAGGTGTTGGGGATTTCCCCAATCTTCCTTAGGGTAAATGGGATTTGTTTTTGCCATCAAGGGAAAAAAGTGCTTGGTGTTGGAAGCTTGGTTACTCTTATCAAGCTTTGCTTCACATATGAAGATGGAGATTTGAAAAAAAAGGAAATGTGGGGTAGTCATTAGATCCATTCATAGAGAAACAACGGGTTTGTCTAGCACTAGCTGGTTAAGTAGGAACCAAGGGGTGTGGAAAAGAGTTATGGCTTCTATTGCTAATTTAAACAAAAGTGCATCATTCATTTGCATCGATGAGGAGAAAGATTGAGAATAGTAGGGATATTTTATTTTCGCAAAATAATTAGGTGGGATAAACCCCCCTAAACTAATATGATTTTCTAAAGGTCACAGTTTATGAAAGGAGAAATGCGGAGGAGGGGGATTAGAGGAGGTTCTAACCTTTTTGAACTTACTCATATGTTTTTAATGATAATTTTGTATGATTCTCCAGATGGTTGGATGTGGGACCTTGATGGATGCAACGACTTCACTATTAACGGTATTCAAAATTATATTGATCGTTTATCTTTGTCGGATGGTAGTGGTCATATAAGGTGGAAAAAGTTCTTGCCTAGAAAATTCAATATTATGGATTGGTGCCTAGAAAATTTAATATTATGGATTGATGCTTAACCTTGACAAAAGAAGAATTGATGTTCCTTCTGTATTATGTGTTTATTGTGACAAAGAGTTGGAATCTAGGAATCACTTCTTTGGTGGTTGTGAGTTAGCAAGTTTAAGGAAAACTATTGAAAATGGGTAGATGTGGATATGCCGAACTTAAAAAATCCTTGGACTTATGATGTGGATCAATTCGAGTGAAATGATCAAAGTTAAAATTTGATTTTTGAAGAGATTATTTGCACAACTTGGTGGACACTTTGGAAGCATAGGAACGAAGTTATATTTTCGGCCTCTACTAAAAAAAGAGAATTTTTATTTGATTCCGTTGTTACTTCCTCGTTTTTATGGTTTCCGAATAGGAATTGTAAAGCTAGAATCAGTTGGGTGTGTTGGTTACAGAACGTCATAACCCTCTTTTGACATTGTAATGTTTTTTTCTTCCTGTCTAGCTTCTTAATAGTCTATGGTTGTTTTTATATATTCTACCATTGAAAAGAAAATAAGTACTTGGAGATCTTTTGTTCTTAGAAGGAGATAGCTTTGTAATAACATTGTACATTCAAAATCAAATTGTGAAATAACCATATGTTGAGTTTTATCTTCAAAAGATTAAGAACGTATTTTGAACAGAGTAGATTGCCTCGATTCTCCTGTTATAATTAATTGGTTTGATATATTCTGAAATAAATAATGTCATAGCTTAATATATACTAATTAATTGTTTTTTATATATTCTACCGTTCAAGCTATCGGGAGCGTTTTCTTCAACCAATTTTTTTAAAAATTAAACATAACCAAACCATGAACAACTAAATTGGTCAAAATCATCATTTAACTTGCAAACTGAAAATGCTATCAACACTTTTTTCCCCTTAAAATCTAGAGGGGAAAAAATTCATATGTTACAAGCAAAATTTAAACACCAATGCTAATAGATCCCAAATACATACCTAACAATCACAAGTCCATAACATTAAGGGTGCCTAAAATCATGTGCATTTTCCTAAGCAAAAGAGCACTAGCATAGCAGCATTTTTGCATTTAGTGAGAGCTTAAAGCATATTAATCTATGATCTCTCCCTCTTCTTCCTCCTCTACCTTAAAAACAGAACAAGTAGCCTCTTGGGAGGGAATATCAACATTTGTTTCTCTCACAATTACAGATGGAAATCTTAAAGATTCCTCAGTGAAAAACGAGTTTGCCGTCATGAACCTGAAAACCTGCAAAAGATGGCTTTTATCTCTCTTAATGTCTTGTGTCAAAAGCTTCTGAAGAAGTGATGGTTCACGCTTGTTCGGCTTGGTTTGATAGTTAGCCTTGCTTGAATCTTGGTCTCTTGGCCTTGCTTTTTTGGCAAATCGATTAACATTTTGAAATGATGTTCCTCTTCTCTTATTGAATTTCCCCTGTTTGTAACGTTGTTGTCTTTCATGGTTTTTTCTCTTTAGGGTTTTGATTATCGAGGCCAGATAAATAAGAAGGTGGAATGTCGGCAACTTCACAACCCAACTCCGCTTGTTTCGCCAATATTTCCCTTAATTGCTGCAATGAAAAAAAGCATACATGTATATGTGTTATTACATTTATCTCATTTCTGAATCTCATATCTGGGAGCACCGGGTTGGGTAATGGGCCAAACAAATTTGGTTCGAACGAGCCAATTCAGGTCAGGTTGACAGCTAACAATGTTTTGTTAACTTCAAGGGAAAAGAAAGAGTTCATTAAATAAAATGATGTGCTAATTATGATCACAGAACAATAATATTATATGTATCTAAATCCTGAAAATAAGAGGTATTCATTTACCACCAGACTTTGGGCGATTTTCAACCCCTTGGTTTGTTCCCTTTTTAGCCGATTTATATTCGACCCATTTGAGATAAAACACAACCCACATCAGGTCATTTATAAATTAATGGGCAAAAATTGCTACCTCTAACATCAAGGTACCAAGACAGTGAGGATGGACTACGAAAAATGGTTACTCTCGTGTTCCAAAAAACAAACTTATTCACAAAAATCACACGAGTTCAGTAGAGGTGGCAAATTCATACGATTTACTTATAAAAGGGTTATGGTTTACCCAAGTCGTGTCTTTAGCGCTTTGCTGGTCAGCCCAATCGACCCCCATATAAAAAAAATGTATCAACCCACCCCTTTACCCAAACCCATGCAGTTTACAAGGCAAGTCAAGCAACGTACCTGACGACGTAACATGTCTTCTTGGTTGATGACATCAGAAGATGTATCTTCTTTCTTATGCTTCTGCAAGATAAAATGTAAGGTGTCAAACAAGCAGACAATGAAGATCAAACCAGAGACTCAAAATTTGACCTTTGATACAGTCCCATCTGTGGGGTAGTTCTTCTTACGAGCCTCACGCCACTGCTTTACTTCTTGCTCCGTGTAATTCAGAGAGGGTACTCTTCAATACAATAAATCACAACTTTAGATTTGTAGTAAATTATTATTAAAATATTATAGCAAATTACAAGCCAAGGAAAGTTAAAGAATCAAATTTATGCAGCATAACAGGTGAGAAAAATGACCCAATTACTTATAGACAGGTTGAGTTTATCTCAAATGGATCATACACATTGAAAGTCCCGAAATGCAACACTATCATCTTTGTAGTCGTGCTTGATCCATTAATTTATATATTAACAAAACATGGACGATGAGTGTTTTGGGGTCAACACAACTCAGCATGATTGACGCGTTACGTAAAAAGATAGACCCCTTTACCTGACCCACACATCCCTTGCATTGTCTAATCAATGATGCTTCCCACAAAACACAACGGCCCAATGACTAAGGCCAAGTGCTGCCTGGTGACTATTTGTTGAAAAGATGGTTCAAAAAATGCACTTTAATTTTGTTGAGTAATGCACTACACTTGCACCAGGTGCAAGAACTAAAGATGCGTATGCACTTTTATAATTTTGTTTAGGAATTACTGAAATTAATGATATTTGATGAAAATGCACAAGCAATACCACATTAATTACTGGAACTGAAATACAATATTGACCGGTATAGAAATTACTTCTTTTCAAAGTTGGTGGAGTTTAGAGAAACGGACCCTGCTGCCAAATTGTTGTCATCGCCTACTAACAATCATATAAAAACAAAGATCAGTGAAATATGTTACTGCATTACGATAAGTTTTGTCATGTTTGCTGAAATATATTAATAATACTAAGAAACATTTGGCCAATCCAACAAAGATGATGAATGAAGATATCATGTAGGCTTAGTTGGGTTAAAGGCATTAAATTCCTCATCAAACATTTTAACACATTATTCATAGATTAGTTTTCTAATTTCTTTTATGTTCTATTTTTATATTACTTCTCATCGTCATTGCCTTGATTCTTATTGGGTAATTATTTTTTAATATCATTTAACTTTTCTGCCTCAGTCTATTTGATTCCATTTTTCTTTTTAGGCTTACTCGAACTCTCGAACAGCTTTTTATGTTCAAGTATCATAACTATATCTCTGCTGTCAAAACCCGCAAGAAGCGCATCTAGGCCGCCAGGCGCAGCCCTGCGCAGCTTTGTCGCCTCTCTCAAAAGCCCCTATATCAAGCTCTCATGCGCATTTTCAGACCAACTTCCTGCCAAATTCTAGGTAAAAATCGTCTGAACGTTTCAGAAACAATAACACAATTACACTAGCCTTAAAAAAAACTAGAATCAACCTAAAACAGCCTAAGCTAGCCCAAATCAAGCCTAGAACATGCCTAAAACCCCTAATGTGGTATTTTATACTATGCACCTCGCTTCAAAGAGTTGTCGCTCATTAAGGGCCTTGCACCTAGGCCCAACGCTAACCCCTTGCGCCTTCAAACTATGGACTATATTAGAGTGTATTTGTGTAACTATTTTAAGTGTATATAACAATCACAAAGAAAGTACGTTGATAAATAGTGCATGCAATATTTGAAAATTTGTGGCTTCATAATTCATATCACTGTACAGTGTGTTGATGAGTTTCTCATTCAACATTAATATATTGTTCACTACTATTAACTATTTCTGTTGGTGAGCTTCTTTTTCAACACTAATCTAATGTTCATTAGTGTCACTAAGTAGTTTACGATGTTAAAGTCGTTAATCCTGTCAATCAAGTGTATTAAAAAAATATAAATCATTCACCTTTACTCATATTTCCTTTGTAGATCCCAAACTTCTCTTTCACATGTTTATGGGACTTGAATCTGCACACACTCAAACTCTATAATCAATTAACAAATCAAGTAATGAAGGAATCATGAAAAAGAATACTATGAAGCTTATTACATATATAACATACCCCTTATGTGAGGCATCATATGATTTATGTCCTGTGAAGTTTTTGCGTGGAGATTCAGTCCACCCGCCATTAACGTTGGTAGGCACATTTTTATGGTTGTCCTGTCATTATGAACTTTAAAGTAAATATAATATTGCCATACAACCAAGGACTATAGCACGACATACTTTCAAAAAGTAAATCCCAAAAGATTAGAGCAGAAATTTTAAATGTGATTGCTAATGAGGTTGATTTGGGTCGTGTGTTACCTCAAATACATTAAATCTAGAAGCTTAGACAAAAAAGAAACTCATCAAACGTTAAAAGTAATCTAAAGTCTATTTTTAATGCATATAGCGTCCTAAACTGTTCTATTATAAGATTCAAATTACTGTTGTAGAGATATTGTTTATTAATCTAACTAAAACATTTTACCAAAAAATGGAGAAAAATTCTGTTTCCTTCCAACTCAAGAACAGAAACAAAATAGTCACTTTTCTTCTCCCTTCCCTTACCTTCTTTTAGTTTCCTTCCCTTCCACCAACAAAAAGTGTAAAGGTCTATTGTATCTTTAACAATTAATAATTTGCATAGATTTTAATACATAACAAAAAAAACAGTTAACAGAAAAAACCTCATAATTTTTGGGAGTGGGAGAGGGGTTTTCTGTTTGACCCGTATTGACTATAGTCTTGATGCATTAACATCCATCATGGGTGAAACAAATCCTGGTTGTCCTTGATTAACATTTTGCACAGAGTTACTCACATTAGCCATGCCAAACATCTGATTTGTAATAAGGTTGTGATTTTGAGGACCCACACCTTGAGGAATCTGGTTCTGGATCATGAGAATATTACCAGAAACAAACTGATTATTATTAGCATTCTTGTTGTACTAACATGATGTGTACACGGTCTTCCTATTCCATTAGCATGATGTGAAGGAAAAGAATAGATAAAGATTTTACTCTAAGTCGCTGTAAAAAAAATATTTCGCTGAAAATCAAATCCCCAAGTAAAGAAAAAATTGTCCACGCCACCATTATTTTCTAAAATGTAACTGCCAACTCACTGATTTTTAGGGAACACCTTATATTACTACTCTCTTTGTAGTCTTTTTCAGGTGGTGGGAAAGATAAGTATGTACTATCAACTATGTATGTTTAAATAAGCTTAACTAGTGAAAGAGAAGAGGGTGTAGTGTCATCTCGTTAAGTAGATAATTGAATTTAACCCCCTCACACTATTGTCCTTTGGTAATAGTAGATAATTTCATTTAATCCATAAATATGGGTAATGACCAGTCTAGGAATTTAAAACTTCTAGCAAACTCTTTTGGCCCCATGTCCGTAATGGTTTTCATTTTTCCTAAATTTTTGCAAATTCTCACCTGAACATTCTCTTCACTTGTACAACCAAACCCTATTCATTTTGTAACATGAAATTAAAAATTTATAGATAACTGCCAGCCAAAAACTGTAGAGAAGAACAAAACTGATACCTGGAAGTTTGTGAGAGTCGCTTGAAGGTTCTGTGGCTGCTGTTTTTGAGCCGACATAGAAGCACCAGGTAAAAATGGGTTCCCTTGTAGCTGTTGGGCCATATTCTGTGGCCCGTGATTAGCATGCTGCACAGGACCGTTAGAACTAGACATGCCAAACTGCTGATTCACAGGAAAACCAGGATTCTGAGGGTTCATAGCATTCACAATCTGATTCGGAAACATGGGAAAATTACCAGGAGGACATTGGGTGTAATTGGCATTCTGTAACTGAAGAAGCTGATATATATTTTGAATCGTGTTCTGCAAAAGAACTTGCTCACCAGGTAAACCAACATTTTGGTGGCATGCCATAGGATTCATGGAATTATGAGCAAAGAACTGGCCCGGATTTTGTTGAGCAGGATTAAACTGGTTCACAGGAAATGGAAAAAAATTCTGCTGTGGATTGAATCCACCGACACCATTTGGTAATTGACCAGTAGAATTATGCAATGGAAAGGGCTGATTAGGGAAATTCATGAAACAAGGTGGCCCTGCAACCAGCGGCATATTATTGGGAAATACACCGCCAACATTACCATTAAACATTTGCTGGTTAATAACTGGATTAACCTGTTCATCATTGAATACATTAAATTAGCTCAAAGATGAAACTCACAAATGAAAGTGACAATTTCTGTATTCCAAACGGTTAAGTGACATGTTTTCAAAATAATTCTAAAAATGTTCCAAACACATAAATGTGATATCAAAACAAAGATGAGAAGGAAATTGCTCTAAGCTTCCTACTTCTATTTGTATCGGTTTCTCAGGGAAACAGCGCACCTGTTGAACTGCGGACGTAGATGCTGGATTATGATTGGAATTTTGATGAGGTTTCATGATCAACTACAGCGGAGAAAATTGCATAAATACTTTTATTATCGTTCCTGAAACTTTTGGCAGGGAAGGATACGTGCAGGGCCGGGTCTGCTAAAAAAAACATATAACACGAAAGTCATAAACTCTGCAAATCTTCTGATTCACCAACATAATAAAGCTTTGAAGCTTTCAGGTACTGTTTAATCACTAATGCAGATAAGTTGTACATAGTATTGTTGTTTGCAGCTTCCTTTTACTTTGCTGAAAACAACAATACAATAAACAACATCAATCAGAAACTAGAAAGTTGGTAGTAATTTGATAACAAAAATGTTTTTTTATCATCTAGGTGACTCCTCAGAAGATTAAAACTTATGAAGACAAATGACAACAACTTCAGGTAATGTCCACTAATAATAGAACATCAGATACAATCATAAGCTACAGTTTATATTCATTAAGACGCCAAACCCAATTGACGTGCTTGTTGTAATGAAGTCATTATGAAATACAGAAAGCCATTATTGCACTGTCCTTAAGGCGATTTAATAGATAGTTGGCATGCTGCATGATCATCTTAGAGCAATAGAAAGTAGAAAAGGCAGAAGAGGAAGTGAATTATACCAGCAAGAGGTACAGTGTGATAAGCAGCGGCAGGTATTATGGTTGAACGCCCCTTCCTTAACAGTAGCAACGAAGCTTCCTTCAATGGTTTTGAACGATTAATGTCTTCAGTGGTTTCGAAGAAACCTGAAAGCATAGGCGAAGGTGGGGTGGTGGTGTTGCAGAGAAGGGGCGTAGGGCGAAGGAGGGTCTCCTGCTATGCTAGTCGGTTTTTCAACTTGGGCCGGGCTTCGATAAGGGTTTAACACTTAACAGGGTTTTTCTGCCTAATTTGCATTTCTTCTTCTTATATTTTAATTTGGAAGATTATTTTATTTATGTTTTTTACGGGTGTAAACGAGACGAGACGAGACGAACAGAGCCCAGCTCGACCTCGGCTTGTTTTTATTTTAAGATACTCAAGCTTAAGTTATTCTTGTTTATTATTAAATTATTGAATTTTAATTTTTATAACTACTTTTATATTAATTTATAATCATACTTTTTATAATAACATAATATATATTATTTAATTATTTTATCGTATTTTATATAATAATAGTATTTATATAAATGTATATATTTAACATGTAAATAAAAATTATATAATCAAAAAGTTCATTTAGGCTCGTGAGCCAACTTGAGCTCGTTTAGTAAACGAACCATAGTACGAGCACGAGTTTGAGCTCGAGCTCGTTTAGACTCGAGCTCCTTTAAGCTCAGCTCGATATGAACTTTTTTTAAACTGATCCTGAGTCATTTGCGAGTCAATTTGATTTATTTACATACCTAGTGACACTCGAATTGTTTTCTATATACCACAAGGTTAGTGGTGTGTGTGCTACACAATACAAAATGTCAAATAAAGTTTATGTTTCTAATATGTTCATATTTACAATTATAATATAATCTGACTTTATTTAAAAAAAGTGACACAAAAGAGTTACACGGGTTAAAATAAAAAATTAAATAATAAATTATATCTATATGTATATGTATAATCTAATATATGTTATAGATTACATATTAATAAAATTATTATATATAACAAACACGTTTATAATGGTATAAAAAGAAAAAAATTTATTATTCATAAATATACATAAACCTTTTTATATATCTTGTAAAAATATTTTAGTTTTAAAAATGATTAGCTACAAATTAAACTATATTTAATAAAATTAAGTCTTATTAAAGTTTTAATAAAATGTTATTTATTTCTTAAAATAAATTATCTAAATTATTATAGTATTAAATGAGAGTTATTAAAGGAATTTTTTTAAGTCAATATTTTTACCAAAATTATAAATTTATTGTTGTAATAACATATGAACAATCTTAGATGAAGGCTAGATGGAGATTACGTGAACATACTAAAAAGTAACCATGTGATTGATGCCTGAAGGCTGCGTCATTGTTGAATCTAGCCTACCGGCTATGATGAAGCCTACAATCCTACGTGTTTTTCTCTATCTAGTCTGATTGAAACATGTAATCTTTCTTCCTCCCCATCTTTCTTCATCAGCAATGTACATACAAATAGAAATTCGGTCCAACCGTCAACGGGTTTACCGGTTCGAGGACACGACCGAGAGAACCAGCCAGTTCAACCACTTTCCAGTAAAAATATCGGACCGAACTGGCATCGTGTTTGGCTTCAGGTCCGGCCAACCAGTCTAGTCCGGTCTTTAAAACATTGCTTAACACATGTTGCTCACCAAAAACATATTACTCTATAATTAAAAGACGACAAATGAATAGTGAACTTAGGAATCTCCTTCATCGAATGGAAGTACACAATCTCACAAAAGAGAGGATCTAGAGAGACGGAGCCCGAGTTAAGGTTTTCTGGCGACCTTCATCACTCCATGGTGGCATCTGACAACGATGAGAGTGCTTGATTCTGGTATTATGAGATGGGCAAGATGATATAATTTGGTTGATAGTTAAACTACATGGCCCCGCCTAAAAGAACCATGCAAAACTTAGCCCGGGCACCACCTCACCATGAACCATTTCCCTATCCAATAATTCCCCTTTATCACCAATCCTCGAGTCTGAGCCAACGAGAAGGAAGTGAAAGGCAGCCTGGGGGACCTAGGGGCCTCAAACGCTATATAAAGACACAGATAGAAGAAGGAATGTCAAAAGATAAGACAAGGCTAATCCAAATATCATTGTTTCTTCTTTTATTACAGTAAGAGAAAAAGTCAACACCTACGGTAAAAGTCTCAAACAAAAAAAGTTGAAAAGTCTGGCATATACAAAAAAGAGTTAACTTATTGTAGCAAAAAGGTATTCTTGGGTAAACCAAAGAAGAAGGGAAACCCGTAAGCACCAGGTACCCTAAAGAGGAATCAAGAGTATCCTAAAGAGATCTTCTACCAAGAACTCCCTCTAATATAAACAGGAGAGCATCCTTCAGGACCAACCAAATTCACATATTAACACACTTGCTCAACTTCCTCAGCATCACTCAACTTCTCCACAAGGGAGAATTCTTGGTCCTTAAGGAAATACTATCCCCAATACGAGATTGCATAACTATTATCCTTCTTTAACACATCACTCTTAAGCTATTCTTATGGAAGCTCCTCCCTATCATACTTCACCGTAACTCTTTATTATACTTCTACATCCTTCTACTTAATATCTATTATGCATTATATTGTCTAATGTTATAGTACGCTTGTCAAAACGATTAACTTGAGCGTCAGAGTGCCCTCGGGGCTACTCCTCCTGGGCTCTCTAATGTAGATCTTCTTTTGTGTTGTAGTTAGGTTCAAAGCTCGACAATGAATGGGATGCTAGTTTCAGTTTGACGCGACGATGATACCCGGCGCGAACTTGATTGTAGCAACAAATACCATACAAAAGTCTAGCAAACGGTTAACACCCGCAAAACACTTAACACTGTTAGCCTCGTCAAAGGGAAGTGTGTTCCCTTCAATTAAGTTTGAACATGAGAATAAGTATCTAGTTGCAATAATAATAAACTAGTGTTTTCTCTCGCGCTACGCGCGCGGGAGTTTGATTGAATTCCCTTGTCTTACGCGATGCGACTTTGTTCGTTGTCGGGTCAACACAAAAGCGAATACTAATACCTATTTCGACAATACCTATACAAGCAACGATAATGTTCACTTATAAGCAGTTTGGTTCGTCATAGTACTGTAATAGTATTTACACTTGCTACAACTTCTAACATAAAAAATATTTATGACGCTTCCCGTCATAAATGCATAGCCTATTCTCATGGTGCTCAAACACAGTCTTTCCCGACCCGTGTTGGTCAGGGTATATTTTGTGTAATAATTCCATAAAACGATGTTTGTATGGATCGATAGGCCTGACCGGTCTAGCCGGGATCATTGAACCGAAGTCCCACCATCAACCTGGAAGCGGTTTATTTCCCCATCAGATAATCCTCTCAATTCCGTTGTTTATATATTCCCTCGTCAGAATTTAAAAGCAAAACACAATTTCCCTCTCTATCGCTCTCGATCACACACTCTCTCAGTCTGCAGTTTGCATCTCAATTCGAAAATGCTAGCCTTCAAGTGAGTCTCTAGTCCTCTATGTTGACACAAATGATGAAATCTGGAAGCACGTTATCCATTTTGTATTGTAAGTGATCATTTCATGTTTCTTCTTACGTTTTGTGCTCCAGATCGGAAGAACAGAGCCAATTGCAGCTCGTGGAACGTGAAGAAATCGACGAAGATGAAGACCTGTTTGAAGCAATTGATAGGCGTAAGTACAAACTTAGAGATTATATGAAATTCTCTCTTCGTTTTCTCGGAGTCGTACTATAATTCTGGCTGTAATCCATATTGTTGATGTTTGTAATCTGATGTCACGCGTTATCCTCTTTACGATGTCAATTACTCTATCAAAAAATCGAAATCGTTAAGAATTTTTCAGGTTTGTGGAATCGAACTTGTAGTTCTTCGATTTGCTAATCGATGTCAATGTGTGTTTGTGTGCGTGTGTGTGAATGATGCGTGGTTCGGCAACTTTTCTAGGATATTTAATTGTCTATCTATATTTGATCTGGATGATTTCATTGCCTAAGTTCCCGTTCCTTCATGATTAGGAGCTAGGATTAAGCGCTGAATGTTCATATGGTAGTGTGATTTAGTCTCCTGTTTATGTTGATTCAGTTACTTCTCATGGAATAAATGCTGGAGATGTGAAGAAGCTGCAAGATGCAGGGATCTATACATGCAACGGCCTGATGATGCACACAAAGAAGGTGATCAGAGACAACGTGTTTTTGGATTATTATTATTGATTGTTTGGTAACATCTAGCTAAAGTTATTTTATACTACAGAGCTTGACTGGTATAAAAGGTTTATCTGAAGCTAAAGTTGATAAAATTTGTGAAGCTGCTGAGAAGATAGTGGTTAGTAATCTGTTGATTATATAAAAGATCGGGCTTCTATTCTATAGCATTTAAGTGTTTTTTTGCTTAATTTCTGATACAGAACTTTGGCTATATCACTGGAAGTGATGCTCTGCTGAGAGTAAGATGCTCATTTGTTAACTTCCATTTGCAAATTGCTTCAAATCATTTGTGTTAGCTTAACTGGAAATCAGAGTTTAGCTTGGGAATTAAATGATATTCTGTCATCCTTGGTTAAACAGAGAAAGGCTGTAGTCCGCATCACTACTGGGAGTCAAGCACTTGATGAACTTCTAGGAGGTGAAAATTTAAATTCCTATGTTTTCTGTATTGACTAAGTTGATTTCTTTCTTTCTTTCACACAAAAAATAAAAGCTGTAGATTATTGACTGTTTGCTTATAAATATGGCAAGGTGGCATTGAAACTCTTCAAATTACAGAAGCTTTTGGCGAGTTCAGGTGAGAAAAAACGATTCATATACTTGATTATGTATGAATGTATGATGATCATGATCAATGTCACTATACAGGTCTGGAAAGACTCAGCTGGCTCATACTCTCTGTGTTACAACACAGGTTCCATTTCTCATCTTGAGGCTAGTTATGTTGTGATTACATGGGTTAGTTTGACCTAAATGTTTGCAACTGCTTGTTATTAAGATGATCCTGAGACCATACTTGAGTCCATTAATGATATTGAACCAAATATCATAAAACTTTAATACCATTGCAAAATTTATGATCTCTGATTTTCTTTAGTTGTTGACTGGATACCAAATTTATTCTGCAGCTCCCTACTAACATGAAAGGAGGGAACGGGAAGGTTGCTTATATAGATACAGAGGGAACTTTGTATCCCACCTTTTACCTTTGTTACTATGATACAGACAAAATTTAGTCCCCTCTACTAGTTATTCCTTAACAAATTGTGCTTGCAGCCGACCTGATCGTATTGTACCCATTGCTGAAAGGTTTGGCATGGATGCTGGAGCTGTGCTTGATAATGTAATGAATCATCTTTCTCAATTATATCGCTATTTTTAGTAGTAACTAACTTCATTTTCACCCAAATAACTGAAGATAATATATGCACGTGCATACACATATGAGCATCAATACAATCTACTCCTTGGGTTGGCAGCAAAGATGTCTGAAGAACCTTTTAGACTACTGGTGTGTCTTTCTCAAACCTTATATCCTAACAAGTGAAACGTATACACCAATCTATTAAGTCACATTACGAATTAAATTTTTTCCCAGATCGTGGATTCTGTCATTGCTTTGTTCCGTGTGGACTTCACTGGAAGAGGAGAGCTTGCAGAGCGCCAGGTACTTGCGATTGTGATATGCTTCTATATTCATGTTCAAAAGTGACATCATTCATGCATACTGCATACATCATCTTTTACAGCAAAAGCTGGCTCAGATGCTCTCCCGTTTGACCAAGATTGCTGAAGAATTCAATGTAGCAGTGTATATGACAAACCAAGGTTCTACTTCACTAATCAACATGAAAACAATACGCTTTCTTCCATTAACAATGAAAACCTTAAATGGTCAATATGTTAATGTTTGTTGCAGTGATAGCTGATCCAGGTGGCGGGGTGTTCATATCAGATCCAAAGAAACCAGCAGGAGGGCATGTTCTTGCTCATGCAGCTACTGTGAGATTAATGTTCAGGAAGGGCAAAGGTGAACAGCGTGTCTGCAAGGTCTTTGATGCGCCAAATCTCCCAGAATCTGAAGCTATATCCTTACAAGCCAATATCTAAATGCTACAAATTCTTTATGATCACATTTAGAAATGACCCGTTCGTTTATGAACGGGCCAAATTGGTTTATGTTCGGTCTCAAACAGGAAATATAAAAAAACTAATTTAAAAAAGAAACTTATCAATTATAGGAAAAGCTCTGGGCAAAAAACTTTCGGATAATATTTCAAATAATGTAACTTTCGAGATCCCATTTAACAAACTTATCAATTATAGGAAAAGCTTTGGCAAAAGAAAACTGTGAACACCAACCAATTTAATGAAAGAGTTGTATGAGTGCTCGATTTCCCTCTTGTAAGCACATGTTTATTTTCTTGACCAAATAACACATATTTCAGATAACCCCAGGAGGAATTGCAGATGCAAAAGACTGAAGTTGCTGCATTGGTACATGCATAGTCCTTAAACATGTTTATGTTGATATTTCATTTCACATGTCTACTGAGTATATTAATATTAGAGACTCATTTGTGAAAGTTTGTTTCTCACTACTAAAATCATGTAAATCTTTTTAACACACCACGTATTCCATCTTAAGCAAACAACAAATAATTGCATACACGATATTTCACCATTTGTGGTAAAATTAAATACAGCAGGTTTAAGTCAATAAAACATGGAAATTTTGACCGGGCTTATATACAAATAGGTCGATGTTGGTTACATTTATTTCTGATGTGTCAAATGAGATAACAGGCAAAAGATTAACTCTAGAAAATGAGTCAAATGAGCTAAGCTGGTGAAAAGTGATGTGAAATTGTATTCACATGCACAAAACCTTCTCATTTTTTTTATTAAATGAAATATAATTTTTTTTTGAAAAATTATAGTTATATAATGATATTTTATGTTGAAACACATAGTTTTAAGGTTATTGTTAAACTAACTTAATGTGAAATTGTGGTGACTAGTAGATTGCTTAGGTGCAATAGGACTCGGAAAGTAATAGAGCTTCATACCGAGTATATTTATTGTTAAACTAGACTAAAGACCCGTGTAATACACGGGTTCAATCATTAAAAATTGTTTTGATTAAAAAGATTCGTAAGTCATAATATTATTGTTAATACTTTGTATATCGATTTTTATGTTTAATTTTTTTAAAATCATCTATATATAATATTAGTAGCTTTTCTTTATGTATAATAAGAACTTTAGGTAATAAACAAATTATATTGAACATGAAAGCATCTATAAACATCCGAAAACTTGTTTGTATACAAAATTTGATATTTTGTTTGTATATTTACTATTATTGTCTAATATTAATTATTTTAATTCATGTCTACTTGTAACTCGAGATAATACAACATAGAGATTGAATCGGTGTTAGGGACCAAACATGCAATGATTACACAAAAATTTGGACTATTTTTGCAATCTTTAAAGTCTGAGGACCAAACATGCAATTTGATTAAATCACATGGACCATTATGGAATTTTCTCTTTTTGTTGACAAAAACATAAATCAATTTTATGCTTACATCAATTAAAACTAAATTAAAATTTTATGATTTCATAAACAAAAACATAATTAGTTAAATTGATGTTAAAAAAATCAAAATACTAAAGTTTATATTGAAATCAAAATCAAAATACTTGAATCATACGGATCACTGCTATTGTTGCAATCATGATTTGTATATATGAGCATTGAATTGAGACTTTGATTTTAAACTTGGGGTGTGAATAATATTAAATATATCAATGAAGGCGTAAATTAATCGGTTAGTTGAACTTGAAACATAACGTGATTGGGGATAAATCGAAATCATGATATGCTTGTAAATTGAAAAGGATATGAAATGGTTCATCTTTCCATTTGAAAATCGATATCATGATTTGTGGAAATCGAAACCCTGAATTGATTATTTGAAACTCTTGATTTGATGTAATATATAATCAATTCGGAATAGAAGATGCGTATAGGGTTTCTTCCATTTGCACAAGACGAGTGAATTAGTAAACCTTTAATTACTTGTTTGAATAAACAAGAATCCAACACATTTCAATTCATAACTTTATTGTAATACAACCTGTAAAAGCTCATTATATTACTAGGTTATAGACCCGTGTATTACACGGGTTGCATTATATAAATTATATAATTCTATAATATGTACATCCTCATACGGGTCAACTTTCAGAGTGTTTTTAAGTAAAATAATAATCAGATAATTAGTTGCCTATCCTTATTTTCTATTTTGTTAAAACGACATTTATGAATCTTACATGTAGGGAGCGCAACATAGAAGGTTTGATCGTTAATACAAAAAATTAAAATTATAAAACTTTGTTCTCTTGTTAAGAGTGAAATTTTATGAATCTTACATGTAAGCATGTATAATATTGAAATATTTATAAAAGAAATATAAAAAGGAATAAAGTTAATGTACCGAGAAGATGTGATAAGATATAGTTAAAAAACCTAACATTAAACAGAAGTGTGTCTTTACTATTGCAAAACATCGCCTCATTAGTCCCAACAAAAAATAATACATCCGACTTGGGTCACAGTGAAAATCATCTATATGTACATTCACATTTACATTTGTATTGTCTAGTTGTACTTAGTGAAAGAGGTCTTTGAAAATATGAGCTCTTTCCAGCTTTATAAACTACAAATTGGGTAGATAATCTATTAATCATGCCTTCACAATTGCAGTACTTATGATAACTTTGTTCTAATATATCTGGCATTTTCAGCATGCTTAATACTCAAAACAGTGCTAAATATTTAAATGTAACAACTAAAATGTTATTCCACTTGTCATTTGTAATTATAATGAAATACTTACTTTTAGAGTTGTTTGTTGAGTAACTTTGTTTACTTCTAGAGTTGTGGTTGGAAAAACTTGCAACAACTAACGTAAAACCTACCCAATAAACAAATGGAAACACATCAGTGAAACAAAACCAAGACATCTTAGCAATTAGATAACAACCTCCAAAAAAGACCAAATCACCTAGTCGAAACAAATATAAAACAGATACCCAACTTCAAGCGAGCAATTGTGGTGATCAAGGTGCTTGTAAGTGAACCCCTTTAATAGCAATGTTTAATCCTACAAAAACAGCTGACCACATCCTTTTCATCTCCCGCTAATAGTAGCCTCTTTGAAAACATGATTGTAGACCATATTAACATGCAGATATATGGTCTTGGCAATAACAAATAATATGCAGCAAAAACGATTTGATTGTATCCTCCAAACAACAACACACTTTAACAAAACCATAGAGTAATTAAAAGAAATTGATGGCAGCAAGGACCTTAAGTAAACCAAAACTTCATTTGAGCAAACTAACTATAAGTAAAAGCTAACTGCAAAACAAAGACTTCCAAAAGATATCAACATTTTGAGCAGAGCACCATAATTTATGCAGACACTATAATCAACCAAATAATACGTAAAAGTTGATACAGAAAATGATCAAAAGAGCCAAGGGAAGACTCTTACTTTTTGGATCACCACGTGTAGCAACTTCATAAACAACTTCAAAAATAGATGTTAAATTCAAACCATGCCTGGTCGTCATATTGTTGTAACGCAGAGAAAGATGATGCGATTGAAAACCCTAAAAGAAAAGTAAAACAACTATCGGGAAGTCATAAATGCAAATTGTAGATGATAAAAACAATTGATTCTGAAACGCCTCATATCTCAAAATCAAAAATCAAAAGATGGCATGCATATTCGGAATCAATGATATGATAGATATGAATTGCTGTTGAAGACATTTAATCCCTTTGAATCCGGGATTAACAGACTACCGAAATCAGAGTTAGGATCGAATCGAAGTTTTGTTGGGGAGATCTAGGATGTCGGCTATATGGAACGAAGAACCAAATAAAATTCGGGTCAATGATAGTTGAGTTAAGTGACCCGCGAGAATTGTAGTGGGGCGGGTATTTACATGTGAGAGTGCTTTTGAACCATGAGACCGTCGAAGACGAAGAATGAAGACGATGTCATCACAACTCTACCGTCGATTAATAAAAACCCTAAAACACCAAATTACGACCACGTTACCTGTGCAATTAAACTTTCAGATCCTTCCATTGCTAGATCTGAACAACACCTTCGTTTACCCTACATACAAACTCTAGAACTTTGAGAGTGGAGAAGACCCTTGATGAAGATGATTTTCATAACGGAAGCCAATTATACGTGTGACAACCTCTTGAATCCCATTCCACGAGATTTCATAGAGACTGTGATATAAATATGAAACATGGTTGACCGATTAGGGTTTCCAGAGGAAATGAAACGTATTAGTGACTTGAAGACGGGTTATGGATCCTTTTAAGGATCCATGTTTATAACAAAGTGCAATAAAATAGAATGAGCGGGAAATGAAATGTGAGGATAAATTTGGTAGCGACACGTGGCATTAGATGTAAACAATAATTAGTATAGATTTGTTTGGTAGGGATAGAGTCAACGTTTTCTTAGGTGGGAAAAACAGTAAACCCTAACTTGCAATCTATTCAGTGTTTAATTTTGAAACCATCACAATGTCCTTTGTAATGAGTTTTTTTTTCAAAGTAGGATTGGTAGAAAAATAATTTAACAAAATGACTGTTTTCAAATATATCTACCAAAATAGTTTTTTTTACTGAAAAGTTAAATTTTTTTTTTCATAATATGATTGGATAAAAGTATTTATGTTTTTAGTAATGTTATTCAAGTAAACTTAAAAAGATAAAGTTTCAATAAAATAAAAACTTATTTAGCATCTCTCATGATTTTGGAAAATATTTTATAGTTCTTTTTACGAAGATTTTCTTAAAACCTTTTCAATAACGTTTTCTTATACAAAAATATTAATACTCATTAATTAGTATTTTTTAACGTCTCTTTATAGAATACGTGTTCTTATATAGAAAATATTTTTTATGAAATTAAATGTTTTATGTAATTTTTTAAAATAATGATACATACATACATACATATATATATATATATATATTATAACTGTTTTAAATATAAAATTATATATAGTAATAATCATTTATATAAGTATATACATAAAAGATAAAATAAACATCATTACATACAATGCTAGTTTCGTCTTGCGAGCCAGCTCGATCTCGACATATGAAGCTCGGGCTCAAAATCATTTGTTAAATGAGTTGTAAAATGAGTTCGAGCTTGTTTAAGCTATAGTTAGAGTTTTTAGCTTAGTTAGAGTTTTTTGCGAGTCGGTCTCGAGTGGCTCATGAGACGACGTGACTCGTTTCTCCTCTAATTGTTGTTAGAAGTTTATTAGAAACATACATGTCATCGGTAATTGAGTATTATATTTATAGTTCGTAAAATAAAATAAACATAAACCGTTTTCGTCATGATGTTTATATAAAACATTTTACAAAATTCATTTTTTGCTAAAAATAGTTTTTCTTATTACATATTTTAAACTACTTAAAAACATTTTCAAAGAATACACATGTTTCAAAAGAATAAAAACAAATGTGTCTACTATTGTGTGAAATTGAAACAAAATTGTATTGAAAAGAATTTAACTTTTCTATATGAAAAAACGATTTAAAATTAAGTCCAAGTGAGTTAAATAAACCAAAATAAGTTTTAGAAAAACTTTTTGTTCTTAATTACAACATATGAACCAAATAGTTTTACAATTTGTTTAACCTTTGTACTTACTATTTTAAATAATATTATTTTAAAGTAAAATAAATTTAACCAGTAGCATTATGAGAAAAAACACTCCTTAAACACCTATTATGGTAAATACATATTCTATATACACTATTTAAGGAAAAAAATTTACTTTGTAATTGTAGTAATAGTTGATTTTATTCAAATAAATTATGACTAAAAGTAAGGATAAATACATTTTTAGGCGGAAAATTAAAGGAATGAATGTCTAAGAAAATGATATGTGACACTAAAAAAATATTATTTTATTAATAAGTATAGATAGTTGATAAAACACGAGAGAGTTGAGTAGGTGTTTCATGTTTGTAGCATTTTAATTGGGTGAGGACTATTAATTTTCTGGTATGGATTATTATCATTAATCATTTATATTGTTGTAGTTGTTGGGCAGATAAACTTGTATTTTGACTATGTTATTGAATTTATGTTATTATGTAATTATAATATATTTTTGAAAAGCATATATCATAAGTCAGTTTTTTATCTTTTAAATCTGTTATTCAAAATATTTGCTTCATAATTCATAAATCATAAGTCAGCTTTTTATCATTTAAAACTGTTATTCAAATATATGTCATACAATTATACTTTATTCGATGGTAAATCCTTAAAAATAGCCATCTCATTGACTTCAATCATCATATCAAAATATAATAATAATAATAATAGTACTACTTATTGTATACATAGCTTTAGATATTCTAGCCGAACAACTATTGAACTAAACGAATTGAACTAACATGAATTGCATTGAGTCTAGAAGGGCAAACACTATCATGTACAAACGTTCTTGTTCTTATGCGTTAAAAACATTTTTTTGTATTTGTTCTATAAATGAAGAACAAATAGGCAACTTTATCATCCACTTTTGAATAGGAGATTGAATTTTTATGGTTTGAACTCATGATCTCAAGGTCACAAGACAATAATTTTACCAGTTGTTACAAGGCCAACTCTATTGTTTGTTAGTTTATATATACATATCATGTTAGCATAAAATGATCACATGAGCACACATAATCCAAATTTACGAATAGATTATTAAACGTTTATAAAGGTAAAAGAATGTTCGACTTTTATAAAGGTAAAATAATGTTCAATTCAGATATACGTGTTTTTTCATTTACCTAAATGAAGATAAAAATGTTTGTACTCGTTTGAATATCTGCTACGACATTAGATTTGTTTGTAGCCCTATATACAATACAACACTGGTACAAAAAGCTAAACTCCTGCATCTTGTGGCTTCTAACACTTAACAAAAGTTCCATTTTCCATGATTCCCTTTAAATTATTACGATTTTACAAAAAGATTCCATTTTTATTGTAAACCAGACCAAAATATATTCCAACTCTTTTCGTTTTGTTAGTTTATGTATTGGAGTATTAAACCTTCCCTTTTAATTGTAAAGCATGGCTAAACCCCACTTCAGAAATGTCGTTTTCTGATGGAATGATGTGATCAAAGACGGGTAGAGATGATTACCAATGATGTTAATGTGTTAACTATGTCGGATATGCATCTGGGATTCAGGATTGCTGGTTCTTTAGATTGTACGAAAATGGATACTAATATGCTTGTGGTCAGTTGTAAGCAGGACAGCGGTAGTTGACGAATCAATAGGATCTTTGAACATGAATAACAGTGTTTTATATATCAGATGTACCAAATCAAGAGTCAACATGAATCAACAGATATAGAACAAGCCTTAACACTGTCATAGTGATCTATCTGTTAAAGTTGTTTTATTACCTGGTGTTTGCTAACACCTTTCTCACAAGAACATATAATTCTTTCCAACACACCACATGTTCCATCTTAAGCAAATAACAGAGTTCCATGTCCATTTTCGGCACAATAATAGGAAAAACATCAATATAGTTTTTAGTAGTGTTGGGACCAATTGGCAGCACTCCCGACTCTTGGCATTCCAGACTCTTTCCTTGAATCGGAATCCACTTTAAAGTTTGCACCACACACATCTCCTGAACTGTCCACTCTAGGCACCGCCTTCAGTTCATTCAAAGGATGCTCAAAGCTCCTCAATCCCCCAGATGATGTGAAAAAACATCCTGTATTATTATTATTGTTATTAATATAAGGATATTACAACATCACACTAAATATGATATCTTTGAACAGTTATGGAAAATGTGGCAATTTCAACTCATATATATACATCTGGGTCAATGTAGGTTATGTTAATTTATAATGTGTCACATAAGCTAATAAAGGTAAAAGATTCAACTAAACAATATGGGTCATCTGGGTCGAGGGGTTAAAATTCATTCAAAAGTGTATTCACATGCATAAAACTTTCTAAATCTTTTTGTAAGTAAAAATTAGATAAAAATTATTGTTAAAACAATATACTTTGGTAATCAGATTAACACATTATCTATCTAAGAAACCATGGGATGTTCCAACACAACCCAAACCCGACCCATTTTAATCTGTACTTAAAAGTACTCGTACTGACCCAAACCTTTTATTGCCCATTACCAAATCAAGTATTACCCCTTAATCTAAAATGGATGCAAATTCAAAACAACATCTGTAGTGTAGGATAATAATCAACTAACGGTTTACACTTTAAAGGAGACTTATCAAACCGAATGAAATGTTTGAAGCACAAAAGGCAAACCTTTAGGAAATGGCGCAAAGGACT
This sequence comes from Flaveria ramosissima, assembly GCA_025215565.1. Classification (NCBI taxonomy): domain Eukaryota; kingdom Viridiplantae; phylum Streptophyta; class Magnoliopsida; order Asterales; family Asteraceae; genus Flaveria; species Flaveria ramosissima. The sequence continues at coordinate 62,210,143 of CM046031.1, read as the reverse complement.
TCCCACAGCCCTTCTTTACAGTCTCCACATCATCAGAGAGCACCAAATGTCCTTCCGAGTCAGCCCCCCAGAAGAAAGGAACACTGCCATCAGCATCCTGCATTGATATTACAGCATTTGTAAGCCAAATGAACAAAATATATTAAAAGAAGTTGAAAAACTATCATTAAATTACTCACAGCAGCTATGAAAGTGGACTTTGTAGTGCTGTCAAAGAGAACAAAAGCAAACTTTCCTTGGAGGTCTCTCATAACTTGGTCTGCAGGGTAAGGACCTCTGTCCCTTAAAGTTCTATAAGCCTCGATAACAATTGTCACTTCGTTTGCAGTCTTGTTTAACCCATATTGTTGTTTTAAGGGTGCAACGTTTTCTACATGACCTTGGAATAGGCAGAATATGTCGTCCACAACAGCAAACAATCTACCACAAAGTGACACAATATCACAACATTATTAGTCCAAGATCCAAATGCCCAAATCAAAGATAGTTCAAGCAATAAATGCTTATTCACATGGTTATAAATTCTACTTATCGATACATATTCACACCAAATGAATGTGTTTAAACTAGTATTTAAGACGGTTTTAGCCCACGAAACATTGTCTTTAGAGTCCATATTAACAATCTGTAGAGATTTGGGTTAAGCTGACAAACAGACGCATGGGATAATAATATACATACAGGGCGCATTCGTTACACAAACTTCTAAGTAAAGAACCACAAGAACCTCATTAACACTTTAGCTAATGCTATCTAAGAGATAACCCCCTAATGTATCCCATCAAATTAATAGTTACAGATGTTTATATACTTCTTGCGTCAACAACCCTCTATCGTTTCATTGATCATAAGCAAAATGGGCACCAAATGGCCTTTCAGTCATAGCACAATCGCAAAGATTTAGGGTTCTAAACCAATCCCAACTTCACCTTCAAGATCAAAGTAAAACTGATCAAGATTCATCTACAAATTAAGGGACATATCACAAATTCACAATCAAATCATATCCCCCAAAAAGAATCAAAGAACATCAACTACAATATTCTCAGCTAGGGTTCATTCAAACAGTCAGATCTACTACGATCCACACCAATCAATCAATCAACCACAAGAACATCAACTTCTTGGAAAAATAACAAAAACCCATAAGTGGTAGGTACCTCGGTAAGAGAGGGTTCTGCTTATCAATGGAGTAGGAGATGAGCCCAGAGCCAGCAAGATTGATGGTGACAGCAGAAGGGTGGAGAGAGGTGAAGTGTTGGGACAAAGAGGCATCGTTGAGGGCGTTGATGGGTGGATCTTGTTGTGGGGTTTGTAGACCCTCGGGGATCTTGGCGACTGTGTTGTGGAACACTGCTAACATGGTTGGTTGATTGAGTGTTTTGGTGGTGATGATGATGATTGATGATCGATTGAGATGAAGAAACTCGTAGTGAATTCAATGGTGAGTGATCACATGGGGGAGTTGATTTTTAAAGGGAAAAGGTGTGGGATTGTGTGTAGTTGGGATTGGATAATGCATTACACGTATTTCTGACATCCAATAATATAATTAAACGCTAGAAAACAAGAAACGAATATATCAATTTGGGTTGACTAAATTAATGGCTGTTTTTGGGTTTATAAAAAAAGAAGAAATTAATAAAAAATTTTTTTTTACCTTGTATGGTTTTAAAATTTAGAGTAAATTACTGTTTTCGTCCCTGAGGTTTGACGAAAATTACGGTTTCAGTCCAATAGTTCATTTATTACACTGACGGTCCAATAGTTTTAAGTTTTGTTTCAATTTCACCCAATCCACTAACTCTGTTAGTGTAGTTCTGTTAAGTTAACGTGAATTGACTATATTACCCTTAGTAAATAAAATTAAAAAATAAAACCATTATCATCACCTACAATTATCATTTAACCCTAACCCAAATCTCTTTTTTGGTATTCCTCCATCTTCATCTACATCTACATCTCCATCACCACCACCACCACCAACCCTCACCGCCACTGCCACCAACCCTCACCGCCACTGCCACCATCCTTCACCGCTACCCACCACCCCATCGTGCTTCCATCAACATCTTCTTATCGTTGTTCATCTTCATCTCCTTTTCTCCTTTTGATTTTAATAGATCTATAAAGATCTACAAGGTGTAAGAGGTGGTGGGTGATTGTGGTGGTGGTGAGCGACAGTGGTTCTACCCTTTTTGTCTTCGATTTCAACTTATAGATCTACATGGTGAGCGGGTTCTGTTGGACGGTGGCAGAGGTGAGCGATGATGGTGGAAGTGAGCGATGGTGGTTCAAGTTCACGACGGTGCGACGGGGGTGGTGGTGGCCGGAGAGGGCGGTGGTGGTGCCGATAGATTGGGGTTTGGGGGTCTTGGGTGAAGAGATAAAGAGAAAGAGGAAGAGGGTGGAGGCTGGAGTGGTGGCATAAGGTGGCGGTCAGTGGCTCGCAGTTGGAGGTGGAGGTGGCGATGGTCGTCGGAGGTGGAGGTGGCGATGGTGGTCGGAGGTGGTCTAGGGGTGGAGTTGAGGAGCGGTTTTCTTGATTTTTAAATGATAAAGAGAGAGATGGGTTGGGGTTGTGGGGGGGGGGGTCTTGAACTCTAACGGTGATGGTCTTGTGGTTGTGGTGGTGGTGGATGGGATATGGTGTAGGTTTTTTATGATGAAGATGACAAGATGATGATGATAGTTATTTGATAAAGTTTTTTTTTATTTTATATTTAATTATAAGGGTAATTGTAACGTTCCATATTTTTACATTTATTTTTTTAATGTAATATTACTCCTCTTCAATCCTTGTAATCTCAAGACTTGATCATGGTGAAAATATATTTTTATATAATTCTTGTTGATTATATGTTTGTGCAGCGCTTAAACAATTACAAATCGCATTTCAACGCAAAACTGAACAACTTATCGGGACTTATATATTTTTTCAGAAAATTATTTATAAGTTTTATTTTTATGATTCATATATTAAAATACTCATTCTTAATTATTAGTTATGGTGCAAATTAATAAATAAAATAAGTTAAGGGGTTAAAATTAAAACTTATTGAATTTATTTCCACTCATCTCCCTAACTACTTTCATTAATGTCGAACCATAATTTTCATCTATAAATACTAACCCAAATCCCCCTCTAATAACTTTCATCACTCTAAAGTCTCTCTAAACTCTCTCAATCCATCCAAGAACTCCATCTTTTTTGCAAGAAATATTCAAGAATAATTTGTGAGTTTTATTTATTTATTTATTAATTTATACTTTTTTTTTCTTACTTTCTTCTTCATTTTCTTTACCACTTGGAATAACCTCTAGGACATAACCACTTAGTCACCAAGGTGACACAAGTATGGTAAACCCCCATTTTTGAGGTTCAAGTTGGAAATATTATACTTGATTCTTTCATACATATTTTCTTGTCTTATTTTTAAACCTTTTACATATTAAACCAAGTCACTAACAACTTCAATGTTGGAAAGCTTGTGTTGAAGTTGTATTTTTGAAATTTTAAGGCTTTTACACTGTTAGGTCTAGAATCAGTAGATCTAGTCATTATGTATAGGCTTAGTACTTGAATTAATATCTGTAATGAATTTTTGTAATTCATCATTGTGTATGCATTAAATATATAGGTTAACCCATTTATATATGTGTTGGTTTATGTATGGTTGCAGGTACAAACATTATAATTGGTCAATTTATGAAATTGACCAAGTGTAAGAAACATCTACGGATATACATTTTGTTCTTCCGTAAATATATTTCTTACAAGTAATTTTACATCCGAAGATCTTCTGCGGATGAACAACCAGAACAAGTTTCCTTCGGAAGAACCTACGGAAGAACAAATTCCTACTGAAGACAAAGTTCCTGCGAAGTCCAAACACTTGTATAACACAAGTGTAACAAGTCAACAAGGCAGTTATGCGAATCCCGAGAAATCCGATGATTCCTTAACTGAAACAAATCAAATCCCAAGAGATCCGGTGTTTCCTATAACTGAAACATCCCTGTCTATATATATGGATCCTAGGTTTCGATTCAAGCACGATTGAGTTAGACGATTGATTGATCGAGAACAGCAATAGCAATACGACAATCACTTCAAAGTCTTTCAATCAAACCCTAGCAGCCATCACATCATAGCATTCTTTAATATCATTCATTCAATACATTTGTAATCATTAACATGTTCTAATGAAATACTGATTAATCATTAATTGTGTTTTGTTACGTGTGTTCTTGATCATTTATTGATATTTAAAGTTGTTTAAAACAATTAAACCAAATCAACGTTAATTCCGCAAACGTTGACTTGACATCAATTGACACTGATAATTCCTGTTGACGATCCTTGGATTCACAGGTGGTATCAGAGCCAAGTGCTCATTGATTTAGATCGATTGATCTATCAGTGTTAGTTGTGTTTAATTGAGTTTAATTTCGTTTAACTGCAATCGTTTTAATTAACTTGTTTCTATATTTAAATCAATTGAATAGCAGATCTTGTTAATTATTTTCATCAATTAACATCATGAGCAACTTCAGTGGTTCATCTTACCAACCTCCGAAGTTGGAAACAAAAGCAGACTTCAAGTCATGGAAAATCAAGTTTAGGAATCATGTAAACTATACTGATTCTGACTTATGGATATCCATCACTGAAGGTCCTTATATTCCACCCACTCTTGGGCCGGATTATAATGACAAAAATCAACCAATCAGTACCAAAGATCTATCACCTGATGATGTCAAAAAGGTTAAAGTTGATATAAAAGCATACAGTTTGCTTAGTACGGCTTTACCTGAAGAGATATTAATCAGGTGTGAGAACTATAAAACAACACACTCCTTGTGGAAGATACTTCACACTCTCTGCGAAGGGAGTGATGAGATAAGAAGTATAAGGAGAGACACCCTCATGTCACAATATGAAACATTTCATATTAAGGGTGAATCAAGTCCTCAACAACTCCATAGATTCATGCAGTTGGTCACTGAGATGAATATTCTGGAGTTGAAGTATACAAGTGAGGAATTAAACAAGAAAATGCTCCACACTTTGCCAGAAAGTTGGAAGCATACTGTATCCATGTTCAAGAACACTATAGATCTGAAATCAACTGGTTTAGATACTCTGGTTGCAAAAGTGGAAGCTCTTGAAATGGACGAAAAATCAAGAAACAAGAGTGTGAGAACTCATGTCTCACCCTATCACTTCAAAGAAACAAATAATGTTGAAAGTGCATTTATTTCAAACTATGAAAGTGATAACTCTTGTGCTAGGAGTGATGATGAGGAGGAAGTTAGCTTCTATGCTTCAAAACCCTCAAAGAAATCATCTCAAGACAAGCATCAAAAGAATAAAGGAAGAACTACTGATAGACAAGATACAACTACAGCAACAGCTAAGTCTTCACTTTCAGCCAATAAGTCAGAACCAATAACTGTGATATTGGACTCTGAAGAACAAAGAGCAGCCTTTGCAGCGTTTAGTTCCAGTTTTCAAGCCTATCTGGGAAGCTCTCTAACTTCAGCAAATATTTGCCAACAAGACTTAGAAGAACTGCCTCCTGATGTAGTGGAAGAAATGGATCTACAATGGCAGATGGCCATGATTGCTTATAGAGCAAAGCAATATCTCAGGAGAAATAAGAACTTGGCTTAGCAAGCAAAACATCAAAGATTGGCGTTGACAAATCAAAAGTAAGATGCTACAAATGCAATCTCTATGGACATTTCTCAAGAGAATGCAATCAACAGTCATATCCAGAGATGAGACAACACCAGCAACATCAACAACATCAGATTCAAGCTCATCAACAATCAACTTTTCAAAGACGTCTGCACAAACAATCTCAACTGATCAATGCATCCCCACCAGCCACCAAAGAATCAGCTGGACCTAGCAACCCAAAGGAGTCAGGGCTGATCATACTTCAAGATGGAACGTGTGACTGGAGTGTGTATGAAAAGGAAGTTTTGGAAGAGAATCAAGCATTGATGGCTCATATGGATCAAACAGTTCCACCAATGGCAAAAGAGGTAAAAGAAAGATTGTGTTCATCAATATGTGTTGAGGAAGTTGAACGATATAGAGTCCATGCTCAACAGTTGGCTGACAAAGTAAAAGAAACAATGATTTTGAATGAATCCCATGTTAGAGAACATAAATTGTATCAAATAAAAATTAACTCTTTGCAAAAGGATTTAGAAAAATTTGTTTCTGAAAATTATAGCCTAAAAGCCCAAGTTGAGCATCTGACCACTTCCCTAACAAAATCCATGGCTGATCATGCATCAACTGAAGTGAAACTTCAGAAGTTTCAATTATCATCTCAGCAATATGAGAAATTATTAAATTCTCATATTGAATCAAAGAAAAGGTCTGGGTTGGGTTATAATGCGGTTGCACCACCTATAAATGATAATTACACATCTTTACCTACAATAATGACCAACACTTTGTCAAATCATTTTGTGCCTAGCACTAAGTTTGAAAAAGATTCAACTCAAATTAAAATTAATGATGAAGCTGAGGTGAGTGAAACTGAATCTTCTGAATCAGAATCTTTAGATCAAAATGATTTAGAATTTGATTATGATAAGTGTGATGACTTGGATGATTCTGATGAACATGATGCTGATCGAATAATCACTGGTAAGAATGTTCATTTTAAAACTCATATTCCAAAAGTGCTTGAAGAAACAAAGTTGCCATATCCTCCTAAACAAAGAAACATGCTGAAGACCATCTGCAAGAGAATAGCTCAACTGAATGAAGGTCTTCAAGAACTAAGTCAGCAACAAGTCTCCTCCAAGAAATTGAATGATGAATCTGTCATCACTGAAGAAAAAGAGAAATTCAAAGAAAAAGGAAAGAAAAAGGTATCAGCAGATCATCAACTGAAAAAGAAAAATTCAGCTGCTGATCTACGGAAGATGAATTCAGCAACAAACAATCAAAATGTGCACAAAGTGGAAAAAGGAGAAGCACATCCAAAGCTGAAGAAGAAAGAACAACAACAAAATTCAGCAAACAAAAGAATGATTCTGAGAAAGAATCAGATGAGAAGTATTGCAAATGGTATGACATGAAAAATCACAATACTGAAGATTGTTATTTCAGCAGCTACTGCTCTATTTGCAATATGAACAATCACATGACTGCTGATTGCTACTTCAACAAACATTATGCTATCTGCAACAAAAATAATCATTCCACACAGGAATGTTATTTCAATAAAAAGAACAAGACAAAAGGCTCAAAGAAGAAAGAATCAGATGAGTCTGAATCAGATTCTCAATCTACTGATTCTGCAAAGGGTTCAAAACTGAAGAAGTATGAACAAAAATCAAAGTCAAAATCAAAGGACAAAACATCATCAAGTGTTCATATATTGAAGAAAAGATCAACTTTCCAGCAGTCAAAAACACCCCACAAAAGAGTAGATTTGTCAGATAAGGAATCAAAGGATGATGATTCATTCTTTGATAAATTTGAAAAGGGCATTCATATACCTCTTTCAAAAACAAAAGATAGTGAGACATTTAAAGGTTCATTATCAAAACAAAAGACTCAAACAAATGAAGTTGATCTGAGTCAAGCTGAAATTATGAATCATGAATCTACTTCATCAATATCCCATTCAACAGAATCATCCTCATCTAAATCAAATCAGAATAAATCAATCAAATCTAACACTGAAACTTCAAAAATTGTTCATGAAAGAGTAACTGTTTTAGACCCTGTTGAAAAACCCAAGATCACTAAGACTTGGGTTGTCACTTCTAACTGATTTTCTTTTCTGAATGCAGGAACAATATTGGAGAGCTGACAACAAGTGGTATGTTGACAGTGGTTGTTCCAGGCATATGACAGGAAACTGTTCTCTTCTCCATGATTTCAAACATAAAAATGCTTCTTATGTGGCATTTGGTGAGGATAAAATGGGAGGTAAAATTATTGGTGAAGGAATGATAACCAATGGTGTACTCAAATTTGATAAAGTAAGTTACTGTAAAAATTTACAGTATAATCTACTTAGTGTGTCTCAAATTTGTGATCAAACTTATACTACATTGTTTGATGATACTAACTGTTACATTCTTAAGCCAGGATTTATTGTTCCAGAAGATTGGATTCTCCTCAAACAGCAAGAAAAGGAAACACTTATGTTTTGGATATGAACAACACTTCTCTCACAAAACATGAAACATGCCTTATATCTAAACTCTCAGAAGACTTGTCTCAATTATGGCATAGAAGGCTTGTCCATTCTAACATGAAGAACATGAATAAATTGGTGAAAAATGACCTGGTCATTGGATTGCCAAATAAAGAGTTTCATTGCTCAACTCACTGTTCTTCTTGTTACAAAGGAAAACAACATAGAGTGTCACATAAATCCAAAACCATCAATACTAATACTACACCACTCAAATTGCTTCACATGGATCTTTTTGGTCCCACCAATGTAATGAGCATTGGAAAAAGGCAATATTGTTTGGTGATAGTTGATGATTTCACAAGATTTACATGGGTCTTTTTTTTAAAACAAAAAATGAAACATCAGAAACATTAATGGACTTTGTAATCAAGATTGAGAATCAACTTGATACAAAAGTTAAAATTTTTAGGAGTGACAATGGTATTGAATTTGTCAATTTTGAACTGGATTCCTTTGCAGGAGCAAAGGTATTGCAAGACAATTCAGTGCACCAAGGACTCCACAACAAAATGGAGTTGCTGAAAGAAGAAACAGAACTCTCATTGAAGCAGCAAGAACAATGCTAGCTGATTCACAACTACCTATCATTTTTTGGGCTGAGGCTGTGAATACTGCATGCAATGTTCAAAACAGAACATTAATTGTCAAAGAACATAACAAAACTCCTTATGAGCTCCTATTTAAAAGAAAACCATACATAGGATATCTAAGAGTCTTTGGATGTCAAGTAACTGTTTTGAACATAAAAGAGTCATTAGGAAAATTTTCAGAAAAAGCATATGATGGTTTCTTTGTTGGATACTCTTCAACATCAAAATCATATAGAGTGTATATTCCACAACATAACATTGTGGAAGAGACTCCTAATGTATCTTTTGATGAAACTGTATTTACTAAGTCAGTTAAAGGTTCATCATGGTTATTTGACATAGATGCTTTATCTAAATCATTTAACTATGATCATTTAAACAATGCAGGATCTGATGAAGTATGTTATCCATTTGTTCCACCTATTATGACTGAAGTAACCTTATCTGCTGATCCTCCAAGGATACATCCATCTTCAGATGAAAACACTTCAGTAGAAGCAGATACTACATGTGGAATTGAACAAAATGCATCCGGAGAAGTTCCTACGGAAGACCTGAATGCATCCGGAGAAGTTCCTACGGAAGACCAGAATGCATCCGGAGAAGTTCCTATGGAAGACCAAAATGCATCCAGAGAAGTTCCTATGGAAGACCAAAATGCATCCGGAGAAGTTCCTACGGAAGACCAGAATGCATCCGGAGAAGTTCCTACGGAAGAGCAAAATGCTTCCGAAGAAGTTCTACGGAAAACCAAAATGCATCCGGAGAAGTTCCTACGGAAGAGCAAAATGCTTCCGCAGAAGTTCCTGCGGAAGAGCAAAACACAACTGGAGATACTTCTGTAGCCCAATCAACAGACTCTCATTTTGACTATTTCTTGAATTCTCAACCTGAGCTGAATCAGTCTGAGGCAATGGAAATGACTAACCTGGAATCATCTATTCCAGTTGAATCAACTCCTTCAATGAGAATTCATAAGACTCATCCACTTGACAACATCATTGGAAATCCTGAAAAGAGAACTACAAGGAGCCAAAGTAGTACAACCAACCTTTGTCTCTTCAACTGTTTTCTTTCTCAAGTGGTGCCTCCAAACATTACAGCTGCTTTAAAAGACAATAGCTGGATTGAAGCTATGCAAGAAGAGCTTCAACAGTTCAGAAAGCAAAAAGTGTGGTCTCTTGTTGATTTGCCTGAAGGTCAACATCCTATTGGAACTAGATGGCTATACAAAAACAAACTGGATGATAGAGGGATTATTGTACGAAACAAAGCAAGGTTGATTGCACAAGGATACACTCAAGAAGAAGGAATAGACTATGATGAAGTTTTTGCACCAGTTGCAAGAATTGAGGCCATAAGAGTGTTTTTGGCCTATGCCTCATATAAGAAGTTTACTGTGTATCAGATGGATGTCAAGTGTGCATTCTTATATGGGAAAATTGATGAGGAAGTTTATGTGTCACAACCCCCCGGATTTGAAGATCCTCATTATCCTCATAGGGTATACAAACTAGATAAAGCCTTGTATGGTCTTCATCAAGCACCAAGAAAATGGTATGAAACACTATCATCTTTCTTACTCAAGCATGGCTACAAAAGAGGAACTATTGATCAGACACTTTTTCTCAAACAAGAACATCAAGATCTCTTAGTAGTTCAAGTATATGTTGATGACATTATATTTGGATCAACTAATAAGAGATTGTGTGTGAATTTTGAAGAGCTGATGAAATCTAAATTTCAGATGAGCTCAATGGGTGAATTAACCTTCTTCCTTGGCCTTCAAGTTCATCAAAAAGCAGATGGAATATTCATCAACCAAGAAAAATACATACATCAAATTCTGAAGAAATACAATCTTGCTGAAGTATCCTCATGCAAAACACCAGCATCAACAATTGATAAGATTGCTCCTGATCCCTCTGGAAAATCTATTGATCAAAAATTATATAGATCAATGATAGGTTCACTTATGTATTTAACTGCCAGTAGACCTGATATTATGTTTGCTGTGTGTGTATGTGCTAGGTACCAATCTGATCCCAAGGAATCACATCTCAATGCTGTAAAAAGAATTTTCAGATACCTCAAGGGAAAACCAGGACTTGGTCTTTGGTATCCAAAGGATGGAGACTTTACACTCTACTCATACTCAGACAGTGACTATGGTGGATGTAACAGTAACAGAAAATCAACAACCGGTGGATGTCAATTCATTGGACCAAGGCTAGTATCATGGCAGTGCAAGAAACAAACCAATGTTTCTGTATCCACAGCTGAGGCTGAGTACATTGCTGCTTCAGCTGGTTGCTCTCAAGTTCTTTGGTTGCAAAACCAATTGCTTGACTATGGTTACAATTTTCTTCAAACTTCTATCTATATAGACAATTCTGCTGCTATGTTTATCACTGCTAATCCTGTGCAACATAGTAAAACAAAACATATTGAGATAAGATATCATTTTCTGAGAGATTGCTCAGAAAAGGGGTTGATTAAGTTAGTCAAAGTGGATACATCAAATCAGCTTGCTGATTTATTCACTAAAGCCTTTGATTCAGTCAGATTTAATTTTCTGATTGAGTCTCTAGGCATGATTAACTTAGATTAATCAAATTTAAACAAACAAAATGCTGTGTGTAATGATGCATCAGCATGACATATGTATGGGAAATGATAGTACACTATAGCTTTGCCTATTCCTGAATAAATAAATAACAATAAATCTCAGCAAGCTTCTTGATATGTGAGTAGATTCATCTTGAGTGGAAACTAAACTGAGTGCATGCCAAACATAATACTAAAATGATTGTTTGTGGGAAACTTCATTTTGAGAATACAAAGTGAGTCTTATCCTAATGTGATCAAATCACTCATCTAAACACACTATGTAAAACACTTTATAATATCTATCTTTGCAAATCATACTCCCTCTGTTTTGTGTGAACAAAGACCTGGGTGTATGATCACCATACTGAATATCAGTTGCAAAAGGTGAAAAGATCATGATCCTCATCATCCCTCTGTTTTGTGTGAACAAAGACCTGGGTTAAAGGCACCTCTGTTTTACGTGAGTAAAGACCTGGTGACCTGATGATGATCATATCTAAAGCTCTCAAAAGAATCCTATGTGATCAACTGTATATTATCTTGAGCTTTTACATCAATGCATCAATGAGATGCCAAATACATCTCAAGATAGATATTATAACTTAAAGTACATAGTCTTAAGTGTGAAAAAGTGATGATTTGACTTGCAAAGGGAGGACAAAACCTTTGTGAATTGAATGTGAAGCCCATAACAGTTATTTCTAAATCAATATGAAAACATGATAAACACATGCCTAGTTGATACATGAGCTCTTGTATGGATTTATGTGGACAATATACTTGCAATCAGAACTTGTTCAGGTATCAAATCAACAAAATAACTCATCAGGAAGAGGCTTAGTATTATAGTATGATCCCATCATATGTGTATATGTATCTGATCATTATCATACAGTTAAAAATCATGTTATTCCTCTTAAAGAAATTTATGCTTAAGTTCACCATTAATCACAAATTTAGGGGGAGTAGAATACATGAAAAAGTATCTCAATCAGCAGCAGCAATGTCTATATCATTATCAATTTGAAGGAATTGGAATCTGAGCATCATCTTAACTTCTGGATACATGAAAATTTTAGTAAAATCATAATTTTAAACTTTCTTGTACTAAATTGCCATGTATACAAAGCCAACAAGGTCCTAAAGCAATAAATGGTTCTAACCAATGGAGTTGGGCCATACATACAACAATATTTCTCTGCATTGTGCTACTTTAAGCATCAGCAGAAGCTACAATGTGGAAATCAATCTTAAATGTTTATCCGTAGATTGGTAAACTACGGATGAATAAAGATCAACAAGTTATTTAATGTTACAATTTCACATCATCAGCAGATGTTGTTGATCCGTAGATGTTCTGCGGAAGAATACATTGAGGATCCCACTTAATTAATGAGAAATTAATTCTACGGAAGAATACATTGAGGGTCCCACTTAATAAATGAGATAAAATTAATGTGTCTGAGAGTATAAATAATGTGGTTTGACTTGTCAAATTCATTATTCGCTTTTTCAGCTCACTTTTCAGACCTAGAAAACCTCACTCAACAAAATTTTTCCCACTTCCTCAGCATTCAAAATTTACCAAATCAAAACCTTAAGCAAACATATATCTGTGTTCTTAATCTGCTGTTATTAAGGTAAAACATGTCGTAATATTCAAGAATGAACCATTCGATTCTTGTTTTATCTCACAACTGTTCGTATTCTCATATCAATAATGTGATTTTAACGAAGTCTTTTCTTATGAACAGATGGATAATCGATTCGCGAGAGAACACAATGTGTGTGCCTTCTTAAACCCTGACGATCCTGTGTCAGAAGGGTGTCAAGAAATTATCAGATATCTAAGAAGATCGAGGCTGTTCTATGCCCTATCAGCAGAGCCGGTGATTTATCGATCACATATCACTGATTTCTGGAATTCTGCATACGTAGAAGAAGATGGTGAAGGTATTATTGCTGAAGTTAAGAATCGAAGGCTGAGAATTGATGAACAAACAATAAGAAGGGTTCTTGAACTAGGAGATGTTGAAGCCGGACACCCTGATGTGTTTGAAAATGAATACATAGAAAAGGTTTTTCTCATAATGGGGTATGATGGTGACTTTGAAAAGGGAGAAATCAAGAAGGGAAGACTCTGTAAGCCATACAGATTTTTGTGTCACACTTATCTGAAGTGCATTTCAAACAGAAAATCTGGGCTTGATAGATTTTCAAGACATATATCATCTGGTATCATTGGTATTTTTGAGGGAAGAACATACAATTACTCAAAGTACATCTTCAACTGTCTGTGTGATCACATTAAAGTACAGAAGGCTGATAAGATGTATATGTTTCCAAGGTTCATTCAACTTATCATTAATGCGGATTTGCCTGGAACTTCTGTGGAGGGTGGTGTGTTTATTCAAGCACACCTTGGCAGATCTGTGCTGAACAAAATTTCTGGGAAATATGAAGGAGGTGACATGGACATGTTTGCACATGTGATTGATGCTACTGCAGACATTCCTCAAGAGCTTGTGTGGGAAAGTGAACAAGAGAACTCTGCAACCAACTCTGCTCAAGACACTCACTCACCAGATACATCACCCATACATCAACAATCTCCATCGAACCAAAATACGGAACCAATCTCACCAATCCTCCATCAATCATCAAATCAACAACAAACACCCCAACCACAATCTCCAGCCAGTCAAAACACAGAACCAATCTCACCTATCCTCCATCAATCACCAAATCAACAACAAACACCCCAACCACAATCTCCAGCCAGTCAAAACACAGAACCAATCTCACCTATCTTCCATCAATCACCAAATCAACAACAAACACCCCAACCACAATCTCCAGCCAGCCAAAATACAGAACCAATCTCTCCCATTCAACCCCAATCACCAAATCAGCTTCAGATGCAAATTTATCAACAATCTCCAAATCCTGAAAATTCAGCTACTGAGAGTATTTACACTGGGGAGACAGAATTAGTCTCACAAGCAAGTACAGTTAAACTGTCATTATCCAAAACTGAATCCCCTGTACTTTCAAATGAAACTGAACAAGTATCTCCAGTGACTAATCATCATCAACAACAACCTCATCAAGAACTTGTAGATCAAGCCACTGAACCCAGGTCAAGCTCAGCAAGTGTTGATCCGGAAGAAGTTAAAGATGATGAGGTTGATTCTCAACATCAGGAAGTAGATGCAGAAGCAGACTATGTTGATATTATTGCCTACAATGAAGATGATCTAAGTGATAATGATATCCCTGTCAGCAAGAGCTATCTGGTTGCTGAGTACAACAAGCTGGTGCTAAAATCAAACAAAAGAAAGCAAAGAATACAAGAACTGAAGGGAATGATCAAAGAAAAGGATGAAGAGTTGATGAGACAACAAGCAAGAATAAAAAGACTGAGAGAAGATGCTCAAAGCGATAAGGAAGTCATTGATGCTTTACTTGATAAGGAAGCTGAGCTTAAAGAGTCAACAGCAACTGAAAAGAAAGAAAAGGAAAAGATAATGATGAAGTTTGAACAAGCAAATAGCACTATGACTGCTCAGTCAAATGTGATAAAGAGAAAAGAAGAAGAGATTGAGCAGCTGAAATTGAAGATCAGTACATTAGAATCTAATGCTAAGGCTTCAACTGCTCAAACAAAACAATCTACTGAGGCATCAAAAGAGCTGATTCTGTACTCAAGAAAGAGAAAGTATCTTGGTACTGCAGAGAAGAAGATAACTGTTGATGAAAGTACCTCCAAGAAACAAAAGCTCACATCTCCTGAACACACACCTTCAGTAGATTTATCTACTGTGAAGTCTATCTCTCAGCAGGAGGATGAAAGTGATGAAGAGTGGGAAGAGCTGATCAAAGAAGACTCTCCACCAGAACAAGAAGTCTCAAAGGCTGATGATCTTCTGACTACAAAAGACATATTAGAAGAGAGGCCTGAATCAACCATGTTCATGACACTTATAAACCATGGTTTTCCTTATGACATGGTTGAGAGACTAAACCTGACTGAGATGAAGAATCTCTTGAAAGAATTTGAGCTTGCATGCTTTATGATTCCAAATTATGAGTATGAAGCCTTCAGCACCTTTCAATCCATTCAGAAGACAAAGAAGGAGTTGGGACATTGTGACACAGCTAAGCTGAGCAAATACAACATGACTTGCTGGTTACAAGGCCATAATTACAAACCTCATGAGCTTAAAGAAGATCAGTAGGGGAACTTAGAAGGATGATGGAGCATGTGATGAAAGTTGAGCTGGATACTGGTGTAAGATTCAAACTGAAGCTCCACATCCATCTTATGTGGAACAAAGCAAATTTCCTGCTGAACCTATAACAGTTGAATCTAAAGATCAGCACAAAGGAAAGGAGAAATTGATCAGAGAGCCAAGAGAAGTAATACCTGGCAAAGTATGGCCACTTGGGACTACAGTGAGAGAGATAACTGAGCAGAAGTCCACTCTGATACAATTGATAGACCACCTCACAACTTCCAGTTCTGTGGAAGAAAACATGATCATGGCCTGGAAATATGATCCAGACTGGGATTGTGCCATTATTAAAAGAAAATCTGGAAGAGTTGAATACTTCCATGATGCACTCTCAGTGGTGAGTCTGCCAGAGAATGACATCAAAGATCTTCAAAGTCTAATCATCAGCAATTATCCAATTCACCCTAGAGGAAGAGACTTCTCAACTCTAGTAGGAAAGTTGAAGACTAAATTTAAAAATGATGTTCTGATAGAAGCTAAAAGAGAAGATATAGAGCATCAGAAGAGAATCAAAGGACTCAAAAGATACAAGTCCAATGCCTCAGAACATATAGATGATGAATTCTTGAAAAGGGTTGGCTACAAAAGTAGAAACAAAGCAACAATCAAATGCATTGAAGGGACTCAATTCACATACCCAATCACTGAATGGGGTTATGTTGAGAAGACAAAGGAATTGGTCCTGCTGAGAAATGCTGAGAACAAGAAAGCTGACAGGATCAGGATCTTTGATCCTGTGGAAATCAAACTACTCCATCCCAGCTACACCTCATATCTCAATGAAAAATTCTTTCCCAAGCTGACTGATGAAAAAGCACAAAATGATCTGTTCCTGCATGTCCATGTGATTCAAGTAATTGACAAACTACATGCCAAAGCCTACAAAAGAAGAAGATTCAATGCTGGACTGCTGAAGGGAACAACTTTTGATGAAGTCACAGAACTCAGAATCTCAGAGCAAGATGAGCTAGAAGTGGTGAATAACAACAATGTGTTAGACACACTCACTACTGAAGAAGATGTTCTAGGGATCAGTTTTGAGACTCTGAAGAAGTTCAGCAAAATGAAGATCAACTACAAGTATGATGATCAGAACTGCTGTGTCTTACTTCTACAATAAAATCATTGCCAGAGTCAAGGATCTTTCAGTTTTGAAGAACTGATTGCAAGTATCTAAGCCTAAGGGGGAGTATTGTTAGGTCTAGAATCAGTAGATCTAATCATTATGTATAGGCTTAGTACTTGAAATAATATCTGTAATGAATATTTGTAATTCATCATTGTGTATGCATTAAATATATAGGTTAACCCATTTATATATGTGTTGGTTTATGTATGGTTGCAGGTACAAACATTATAATTGGTCAATTTATGAAATTGACCAAGTGTAAGAAACATCTACGGATGAACATTTTGTTCTTTCGTAGATATATTTCTTACAAGTAATTTTATATCCAAAGATCTTCTGCGGATGAACAACCAGAACAAGTTTCCTTCGGAAGAACAAGTCTCCTTTGGAAGAACACATCATCTATGGAAGAACAAATTCCTACTGAAGTCAAAGTTCCTGCGGAGTCCAAACACTTGTATAACACAAGTGTAACAAGTCAACAAGGCAGTTATGCGAATCCTGAGAAATCCGATGATTCCTTAACTAAAACAAATCAAATCCCAAGAGATCTGGTGTTTCCTATAACTGAAACATCCCTGTCTATATATATGGATCCTAGGTTTCGATTCAAGCACGATTGAGTTAGACGATTGATTGATCGAGAACAGCAATAGCAATACGACAATCACTTCAAAGTCTTTCAATCAAACCCTAGCAACCATCACATCATAGCATTCTTTAATATCATTCATTCAATACATTTGTAATCATTAACATGTTCTAATGAAATACTGATTAATCATTAATTGTGTTTTGTTACGTGTGTTCTTGATCATTTATTGATATTTAAAGTTGTTTAAAACAATTAAACCAAATCAACGTTAATTCCGCAAACGTTGACTTGACATCAATTGACACTGATAATTCCTGTTAACGATCCTTGGATTCACATACACTCTATTCTTTCATCTTTACAAAACACTAAGTGATATACAAATCAAGAAGTGGATGAAACCAAACCGAGCCTCCAACCAATGTTGAAAGGCTTGTGTTATGGTATGAAATGGTGATGTTGAACCTTGGTTCTACAACTAATTTATCCACCATACCCCACTTGAACACTTAGTCAAACTAGTAAATTTAATTTAGTACTTTCATTTATATACTCATGACCATCCGAATCACCCTTATGTGGAGATTTTGTGCAATGGTGACAATCTTGAGGTTTGTGGATATCCCTAACTCTAATACATGACTTATATGAATATATAACACTTGAGGTTTGTGGATTACCCTACCTCTAATGCATGACTTATACTTATATCTACATAATACTTAGTCAAAACCAAACCATAATATCAATCAACCATAATATCAATCAACCATGGATGAATGTTATGTGTTAAGGTAGACATTATACTAATCTTATGATTCATTGTTTTGGACTTCCAATGAGTGACTAAAACTCATAAAGAACACACACAATACATGGTGTCCAAATAAGTGTCTAAGTAGTATATACTTTCATGTACTTTCATATTTGTAAATTTTGTATACTTTCTAATTGTTAAAATCTCAAACTTTGAATCCTAAACTTACACACTTTTGTTTACATTTTAGGATAAATTTGGTGACTCTATTATTTAAATTCAATCATCTATTCTTGTGGATTCTAATCGCCAAACCATGAGTCATACTTCACCCTTTTTGTTTAAACACTATTTGGGTTGCAACATGTATCAATTATCAAATACACCCAATTATTCATTCAATTAAAATCACACTAAAACTCAATTCATACAAACATGCTTACTTGTTATATTATTTGTGAATACATTCTAGAATACATTATCTTGCAAGCAATCTAAACCTCCCTTAACATGTATAGCGCTATAAGACTAGCACATCCGCCCTATTATGATGGGTCTATGTTAAGTTATCAATCTTTACGGTCTTGCTCACTTTTGATGCTAAGATTACGCTAGTGGACACTTTGGTTTGATTATGGGCTTTGCATGCTAGCAATGTACAAACTTTAGTATACTTTACTCATGTTGAATTGAGATTTATTCACTATTATACTATGTATTCAAACTTGTATGCTCACCAACATATTCATATGTTGACCTATATTTTATACATGTTGCAGGAAGTGCTTGAAGCTTTATCAAGAAATTCAATTAGGTGGACTTAGAAACACATCAAATCTATCATTTTGTTATGCTTGTTTTAGACTTGTACTTCTCAACATTTTTGTATGTTTATTTGAATCATTGTAACGTTATATTGATTAATGGAAATGAAATTTAATCTTAATTTATTGTCACTTTAGTTCTATGATGTCTTTGGACAATCTATCACTTCTCGCGCCTCGATGTTTCCGCCATCGGTTGGGGTGTGACAGTAATATTGTAAATTTAAACTAACTTAACGGAAATATTTTAACGGTGTTAGTGGCTTGGGTGAAATTGAAACAAAACTTGAAACTATTGGACCGTGAGTGTAATAAATGAACTATTGGACTGAAACCGTGATTTTCGTCAAACCTCAGGGATGAAAACAGTAATTTACTCTAAAATTTACTCCTTTTTATATTTATAAATTTTCTTATTATTTTTATAAAATATATATTGATTGAATAACAAGTTTTTATATCTACCAACTTATTATTCACCATTTATAATTTTTTTGAGTGGAAGAAATAAAAAGATAATAAAAATTAATTAAAATAGAACTTGCTTATTTGAAAATAGAGACTGAATATGATGTACGAGATTTTAATTAATGAACAAAATTTGCTGATAAATATGTTTTTTAGTTAAATATTAAGTATAATGATAAGGTGAATGGGGTGCTTCTTTCATTATTCACATCCATCCTAACATTACAACAATAAAGATTTATCACCTAATATTCCGTTTACCTTAAAATACTCTATTAGGTAACGTCACTACCATCATACATTTTCTCTTTTTTTCTAAAGAGATAATGGTAATATTATCGTTTGAAAAAAATATATGACGGTATAAATTGTCTCCTACTTGCTACAGGTTTTGAAACCTGCTTAACATAGTCGCATGTTGGAAGTGCATAGGTGTCGGTGATGTACCCGAGGTGCCTGCACTACCCTCGCCTTGAAGTTGCATGCTCCCCACTGCCCTTGTATAATATAATATATATCTTACCATCAGAGTTTTCTTGTATATAAAAAATTTTAAATACACCCGGTTTTCAAATATTTTATATGATAACATTTATGTTAAATAAGTTGTTTAAATGAAAGACTAGATTGAAACACTAAGGCTCTAGCAACATTAAGTGGTGATGTTTTCTCTTAACATTTTTCCTTTTGTTGAGGTGTATAGGCACATGTGGTTTGATGAAGGATATCGTTTTTGATTAAAAATATTACATTTGACTATTTAGAGACTTAGAGCCATTATCACTTCTAATGATTTTAATATTTTTCTCAAATTGGGTTTTTAGAAGACTAACAGATGAGTTAATGTTAGAAAAATCTTTATTTTTATGTCTTAATAAATAAACCAAGACACCCCTAGAGAATCATCAAGCATAGTACTCAGGCACAACATGACATCAGACAAAATCACATTATCATTTAGTTTCATACACCAAATTTTAGTTATTGTTGCATTTGTGCTAATTAGATGTTTAATCTTTATGTTACATTTAGAAACATCTATTTGATTTGAAAGATTTGGTGATATTTAACCATATGTCGGTTCTCCTCGAGTTAATATTTTTAATTAGATTGAGAGTAGGGGGAAAATCAGGATTTGAAACTATACATTACTTTATTAAAGTGATTATTATTACATATCATGTGAATTACCTCCTATATTTGTATCATGAGAAATTTTACCAAATTTGTCACCTAAGAGTGCTAATAATTTTGAACTCTTGTCAGTAGTAAGAGATGGAGGTATTATAACAGATTTATTAGACTTGAGGATGTTATCTCCATGTACAGAACTTTAACCATGCTTCTGTTTTAACCTAGTGGGTACCCAACTAGTTCATAGCACCTTGGTATGACTAATTTTGTTGTATTATATTACTACTAGGCCTTGATATTTCCTTTCTAATTAAAAATGTTTACTTTTTGATACAAAATCAACATTTTACCCTTTTGAAACATTGTTTAAGTCTCTATGAGCTAGTTCTCTAGAGATGATTGAATAAATATTTTTATTGTGGCAAATGAGCGGTAAATCCAGCAAATGAGCGGATGCTTGGTGGTGGTGGTGTTAAACAAACAAACAAACAAACATACCCAGTAAATCCCACTCAAGAGCAGGGCCTGAGAGGGGTAGTTGGTGGCGAGTCTTTCCTTTATCTTGGGAGATAGAGAGACCGCATCCGAGGAGACCCCCGGCTCAATAAGGAAAACAATAACCATAGCAATCATAATATACGACAAACAACACACAGGTAAAGATCACATAAAAGCTCAAAGAGTGTGTACAACAAATAAGCGGCAAGAAACACGAGAAAGGGCAGATTGAAGAAAACAGGGGTCCCGCAACTAAGTCTACGTCTACCCTTCCTACCCACAGATCCCGCTAAAAATCCTTAATTTTAATTCTACGCCTCCATGCACACATATCCTCGATCATGTGCTCAAAGAGGTGCAAGTCTACCATATCTCGCCTAATTATCTCGTCCCAAGTCAACCTAGGTCTACCTATACTCCTCCTACCCTCTACGTTGATGTTCTCTACTGTTCTAACGGGTGCTACCATCGGCCTATGCTTTACGTGCCCAAACCATCTTAATCTTCCCTCTCGGATATTATTTGTGATACCAGCCACCTCTAGCCTCTGTCGAAACACGTCGTTTCTTATTCGATCCAATCTTGTGTGGCCACACATCCACCTCAACATTCACATTTCCACGACCTTGATTTGTCTCTGATGCGATTTCTTTATGGCCCAACAGTCTGTTCCGTATAACATAGCTGGACGTACTGCCACTCTGTATAGTTTTCCCTTTAGTTTCGCTGGGAACCTCTTATCACACAGGATCCCTGATGCTGCTCTCCATTTGCACCATCCTGACTGCACACGGTGAGCTACATCGCTGTGTATCTCTCCGTCCTCCTGTACGTACGAGCCCAGGTATTTGAACCTAGACGTCTGTGGTACCGTCATACCCTGAATACTGATTTGGGTGTCCTGTTCATCCTCACGACTAAAATTACAATGCATGTATTCCGTCTTAGAGCGACTTATCATTAAGCCTCTGCGCTCTAGTGCGGCTCTCCACTGTTCTAGCCTCTCGTTAAGCACCGTTTTAGATTCTGATATTAAAACAATTTCATCCGCAAACAGCATGCACCAAGGTACTGGCTCTTGTATAGACTTAGTCATCTCATCCAACACTATTGTGAAGAGAAATGGGCTCAATGCCGATCCTTGGTGTAGTCCCATTTCCGCCGCGAAAAAGTCTGTGTCTCCGACTGGTGCTTGCACACACGTTTTTGCCCATTCATACATATCAATTATTATTTTGATATACCTCTCTGGTACCCTTCTAAGTCGTAGACTTTCCCAAATGAGTTGACGCGACACACTGTCATATGCTTTTTCTAGGTCAATGAAAACATATGTAGGTCCCTTTTCTTTTCTCTATATTTCTCCATTATCCTTCTTATGACGTGTATGGCTTCTGTTGTAGAGCATCCTGGCATAAATCCAAATTGGTTTACCGCTATCTGGATTTCTCGTCTAATTTTCGTGTCAATAACTCTTTCCCATAGTTTTATCGTGTGACTCAATAACTTTATTCCCCTGTAATTTGCGCAACATTATACATCCTTTTTTCTTATATATGGGGACTATGACACTGCTTCTCCATTGGTCTGGCATCCTCCCGGTTTTGACGATAGTGTTGAATAAGTCTGTTAGCCATTTCAGGCCCTTGTTCCCAGGTACTTCCATACTTCAATGAGTATGTTGTCTGGCCCCACTGCCTTAGCCCTTCCCATTTTCTTCAGCGCCCTCATAACTTTGTCGATAGTGATGCCTCTACAATAACACTTGTTTTGTTGGTTTTGTTGGGTTGTTTTATCGACGGCAGATTGTTGGTTAGGGTTCGTTATGTTGAAAAGGTTATCGAAGTAAGTTTTCCATCTCGCCTTGATGTCGTTCTCCTTCACCAAGACCTTTTCATCTGCAACCTTTATCAGTGGCGAAGCATAGTTGGGACCGGGGGGGGGGGGGGGGGGGGGCGCCGCCCCCCTCTATTTTCCGTCGGTAGTGTTAAACTTTAGTCAGGTAGTGTAAATTTTTGGCCAAGTAGTGTAAAATTTTATATAAAACTCGAGTTCGCCTCCCTAAAAAAAACAAATTTCCCCCCGCCCCCCTACGGGATTGTTCAAGCTCCGCCACTGGCCTTTATCCGCAACCTTTATTGACGGCAGATTGTTGGTTAGGGTTCGTTATGGTGGTAGTGGTGTTGATGGAGGTAATTCTCTTATGACACAAACTGATTGTTTTTAATGTGTTATTAATGGTAACCGTTTTCTTGTGAATTTGATAGCTATACACTGAGCTGCTGGCCCAGAGCTGAGAACAACATGTTATGATGTTCCTGAAGTTTGCCTTGGAGTTCGTTGCCCAACTAGGGAAGCAGGAATCACCCAATATGATTTCAAGATTTAACTTCCATCATCGCTATTCACACACTATTTCAATTATGAAACTTGTTATTATGGAATTTATGTAGAGGATTTAAATTGCCTGCATCTCATGTAATTCACACTGTTGGACCCGTTTATGATGTTGATAGCAATCCCAGGGCCGGCTCAACGTTTTATGGGGCCCCAATCGAAATTAAAAAATGGGGCCTTTTTCAAAAATATTTATCATTCTACTCCAACTATAAAAACTACATATTACCAAATAGCACATCAAGTAGTCAAATAGCAACCTAATCAAATTTGTTTTGCTTAAATATCTTATGCCTAACACAATGTAATGAAACAAATCAAGGGATCAAACAACCTAAGGTAGCAAATCAAAGGCTTGAACAACCTATTTGAAGTTATCAAAATCCAAGTAAATCAAACATTCAATCACTCAAACTAATGATTCAAAAGCACTTAACAAGTAGAACATTCAAATTAGTCATGAACTATCAAAGCAGGCAGCCAAGCTAAGGAAAAACTCAAAAGCAATTAAATAACCTATTTCCTAATCAAAGTTATAAAAAAATAATCTAAACAAAAGGTAAATCATATTCAGAGTCGAGATCAGAAACAATTAAACAACCTATTCCTAATTAAATTGATAATGAACTATTAAAGCAATCTACCATTCAAATTAGTAATGAACTATTTAACCTAGTAACCTTGAGTCCTTTACTATCAAATTAGTAATGAACTATAAGAGGCAAAATTCAAAAGCAAGATTAGTAATGAACTATCTAACCTCAATCTGCTATGATGTCATTCACTCGATCGTGCCTATGTTGCTGCTAACCACACCGCTATGTTGTCACTGACTCATTGTTAATCTCAATCTTGCTATGTTGCTGCCAAACTCAATTTGTCATCTATCGCTGCTAACCACACTCCAGGAATCTGCAGTTACCAAACTCAATCTTCCTATGTCGTTGCCATCATCAATTGTGTAGAGATTAAGCAATGAGATTCCTGATTGTGTGCGTGGATGGAGGACGCTTGGAAGAAGTCGAACAAACGCAGAGAAGCTAACAACCTAACAATTCTGAATCTAGGGCTTTGTTGTGGTGTTTTAAAAGTCTAAGCCCAATATACATATATATTTTCTAAATGGGGCCCCTTAATTTTGGGGGGCCCCAAGCCCAATGCACCATTACTTACTATATTGGGCCGGCCCTGAGCAATCCTACAACCTCCTTGAGTACTGCTTACAGGTACCTGTTTTACCATTAAAATCCTAGTGTTAAACTTATATAACCAACCGTATGACAGAATCTTACATAACCCTCAACTGATAATATCATCAAAATTGGATTTTTTCCATCTCTATTTCAGGAGCAGTCTGCATGTTGCAAGAGAAAACAATATTCAATATGTTGCATTTCTTGTCTTATCTTGTGGTGTCTATGGGTGAGTCCATTAAATTGCATAAGTACTTCTCACATAAGTAATTTAAGATTGCTGATATAAAAATAGATGATTAGTTATTGATGTAAATTTAGGGGTGGCAAATAATCAGGTGTTGGGTCCTTATTTCTTAACCCATTTCATAAGCAATTTGTGTTCGGGTAATCCATTTAACTAGTTTAATTAAATGGGTCGTGTTAATGTTTTTGCTTTTTCTACCCAACTGTACATAGTAAAAGGAAGCAAACTAAATCATTATGCTTGATTAAATATCATTATTGCAGAAATTTCAAGCGTCAAGATAAAAAGGGACAGTGTTTGGTCCAACTTTAGAAGGAATGAAGCATATCAAATCTGAAGGAGAAATACTTTAGTATCTAATTTGCAAGGTATAAAATCATTTTTTCCTATTTTGTTTATGTTTAGGTGGTCAGCAATAGCTCTCACCTCCTAAAATCAAAAGATGATGAGATTAAACTACTAGAAAACGCATCTAAAATCCTTGTTACCTATTTCGTGAATTTAAGAAGTTAGCTTTCTATGGTTACATGATTTATCATTTGCTCAATGTCTCATTGTTCTTGGTATTTTTTTCTTGGAGCTATGAGTAGAATCCAAGGTAGCTAACAACAACATGGTATAACTAAATTTGCTCATCATGCCAAGGTAACAATGATTTTATTGCATTTTATACTTCTTTTAAAGCAAAAGAACTAGCTTATTGTTGATTAATTTAAAGTATTGGTTGATGTTCATGTTGAATTTACTATTTTAGGGTTTGATTATTTGAAAAGAATTAGTCTGTTGATTTATCATTTCAGAGCTCATGTTGAAATAATTTTGTTCTTATTATAGATACTCAAAGAAGCAGAGACCATTGTTCTTATTTCAGTAGTTTGCTTTTCTTTATAATCCTAGACAAGGGTGGACCTTAACACATGCGTTATATGAAACTATGAGATTTTGGTATAATTCAAAAAATACAGATGCAAAGTAGTACTATGTTTTGCATTCTGTTTTAAAATAAGCTCACTAAAGGAAGCCATACTGCTTTTAGCCTGAGTACTATATGAACAATTCTCTTTATTTGTGTTTTGCTAAGAAAAGAAATTTGAGGTGAGCTACTGAGCTTCATCAGATGTTTTTTGTGATCAGATGTTGAGGAATAATTCATGTGCTCTTTATTTCAACTACTATACATTAATATTTAGTAAATTACATATGTACTGCATCTACTATACTTTAACATTCAATTTATTATAATATGTTAGAACTTTACCCTCGTTTAGCTTTTTTTGGATTAAAATTTCCTTCTTAATTTTAATCCGTTTCTTTTTACCTTCATTTTATTACCTTTCTAAAAACTATCAATATGAATATGAAGTGCTAATTCTGATGTATATGGGGTAAGTTCGGAAATAAATAATAATATTAGTTTAATTAATTCGTCGTTAGTGTTGGATTAATCAGGTTTGTTCACATGTCATACGGGCCACATTTAAGTGGGTTAACGAATCACATAATATGTGTTAATAGATACGGGTCAAGTTTTAGAGTTAAGTAGCTTGAACGGGTCAGGTAAGTAGTGAGTTTCTACAGGTCAGTCGACCCAATCTTGGTCTCGGTTTGACTTGGTAGCGGATTACCGAGTATATGGTGAAAAAAGGAGTGGAGGTGAACATTTTAACTTTGTTTCTGATTTTTAGAGAGACATATACCGAGTAATTTTTATGCATGTGATGTTTATTATTAATTATCAAGAAGAGTTGTATATATGCTTACTCTTTATTTAGATGTGGCAAAATTCATGGGTGAGGAGCCAATGTCAAATCATTTAATTTTGATATGGGTGGGGTGGGTTGGGATGGGTCATTTTTAAATCAAATCTTTCTAAACTCTTTTTATCAACTATAGTAGGTGTTATATGCATTTGATATGCAATGTGGATGATTTTTACGCCCTGTTAACTCATTTTCTTTTTAACTAAGTTCTTTTACTTCATTTTACCTATTTGAATTACTTGACCCAAGCTGACCCACTCATAAGCAATACCAAGGTTTATTACTATTTGTATTCATTATTTGTTGTATTTTGTGTATTGGAGACTGGATACTCGAGTGCATAGTGCAAGTCCTGAACGGTGGGCGAAGGAGAATTGTGCTTTAGGATGCTTGTCTCAAGATTGATGGTTGCTTATTTGTAACTTGGATTACTGTTTCTTTTTAGTTATTCATATGATTTCGCTAGATGGTGTTTGGGTCAAGGTTTTGTGATTTTATGTTTGTTATATTTTTTATTTTTGCTTCATTTTTTCTTTTAATTATTTAAAATTTGCAACCAGAGCACTTTTATAGGAGTTCTAAAATGTCTCTTAATAGTTTGTTCTTAGATCCTTTAAGATTTAGTTGTACTATTTTTTTAAAAATATTATAACCTTGTATTTTGTTGGAAAGGTGCCACATTATCACTGGTTTTATTTACAATGTCATCTATTCCCAAAGCATTTGTCTTACCTACATTTGTTTATTCATGATAGGCTTTAAAGAAAATAAGGACTATGAGTTTTGAAGATTAACTTTGAAAAAGGTTATTGATTTTCTTTAAAGATTTTATGACATTTTATAATGGTTGCAGCCTGCGGGGATGATTTTATAATTTAAATGCACATCGCATTGAGTTTCAAACAAAAAAATCATTTAATGGTTGGTATATTATTATGGTGTGAGTATTTGATGAGATTTTATAATGGATGCAGGGATGATTTGTTTTGGCTTTGAATTACCCGTGACCCGTGCTATTTCAGGTTTGAAATCAGACTGCATAATGGTGTTGACTTGTTTATCAGCTTTGTTTTGTTGTTAAACTAAGTATTGCTCAGCTCCATATATGTTTTTGGTTCAAATTTTAGTTTAAAAAATTATGGCATTGTGTTGTTAAACCTTCAAATGTAGCGTATAACATGTCGGCATCGAAGTGACGCTAAAATTAAATTGCTTTGTCATTGTTTTAGTTATATGATGGTTATCTGCATTATACATGAAGGCATAAAATGCCTTTGAGTTTGATAGGTCATCCATGAACTTATAAATTCCAATGATGTGAAAGTGCCACTTCATGTCTCGATAATGAGACAACTGAAGAGTTATATGCGTTCATATGCTCTTCATTAAGCTACTATACATGTGTGTATTAATCATCTATATGTTGTTTGGGTAAAGCTATTTAGGAGGTTATGTGCATAAAAAAGTTGATATTTGGCATATTTAATCATTTACTTAGGTAAATATTTTTATTTGATCCATTTGAGATTAAGGTAAACTATATGTCAAATATTGCATTTTAACATATGTTAGATATATTGACTATAATGATTTCTAGAAATATATAACTCAAATCTAAAATCATTGGTTTTTTTCAATCAAAGTAACTCGCAAGGTATTTACTCCTCATTTGCAGACTTCATTAAATATATTGGCCACGAGTGAGTCATTTTATCTAAAGGATCACTAATTAAAAGAGGTATCATACGCATGGAGAATATCAAAATGGTTGGTAATCATTAAAACAAGTGATATTTGTAACGATTCCTATAAGTCTGATGCAGCCAAAACATTCAAAGTCTTTCTGCATGCATGCACTGAAGAAAAGAAGTAGAAATGCTTTGGAAGTTTCATGCATGAAGAAAAGAACTAGAAATGCTTTGGAAGTTTTACAACTTGCACTAGAAATATTCTAGGTGTAAAATCTTCCAAAGCCAAGACCAACATCTTTCAAAGCCAAAAGTAAAGTCTTTCGAATCTTCAAAGACAAAGTCTTCAGAAGTCAAAGAGTGAAGACAGATTTCTTCCGAAGACTTTTAGATACATGCTTTTATCTGATGTACTTTACCATAAAGCTGGACCACCTTTCCGCTGCAACTCTGTTCAGTCACCAACTTACATGTGTTGGTGAAAAGGTCCATGCTTTTGGTAACTGTACATTGATGTCTTGAGGCTGAGCTTTCTACTTTATGTACTTTTATCCTTTTTGTAATATATTAGGATGTGAGCTATGGTATGTCATAGTCACTTGTCAAAAGGCATCTGTCTTTTGACTCTACATTTTGATTTTGTTGTTGTCTAGTCTTATGTATTCAGTTGGCCTTTAAAGTATGGCCGGCTGTAGGATGTAGTATAAAGTATCTCAAGTACTTGTAACTTTCTATCTATGCTTTGTAACATTTGTAAAAGAACTTAAGAAGCAATATACAACACTCTTGAAAACCAAATACTTGTGTTGTTAGCTATCTTGTTCTGTCTCATTTTTACTTGTATTCTTAGCATCTTTCACTTAAGTTACCAGTTCCCTATTTGATCTGTTAATTGTTCTAAAAAACTCTCCTTATTGTGTTGTTATGTTGTAATTGCATACCCTTCACCGGTCCTGCATTTGGTATCAGAGCATTTCAGGCTCTTGATATAAGATCTCACCATGTTAAGGTCCCTTACACACACAAAATACTTAACAACTCAAATGGCAGCCATTACCAAAGCTGATATGGAAACCGGGACTATGACAAAGTCTCCACTGATCACTCCTGAAGACTTTGATACTTGGTGTCAAAGAATGGAAGGCTTCATCAAGTCTCAAGACTCCAGGATGTGGGACTCTGTTGTTGAAGGACATTACATACCAAGCACCACTTCTGCTACTGGTGGTGGTATGATTCCAAAGTCTATGGCTGATTACTCTGAAGAAGACAGGAAAAGAATAAAGATTGATCAGAAAGCCATGACAGCCCTTCAAACTGCTCTTCCAAACTCCATTTACAGAGGCTTCAAGAAGTGCAAAACTGCCAAGCAACTATGGAAAACACTGAAGCTTATGTATGAGGGGTCCAATGAAGCAAAGGAGAACAAGAAGGATCTCCTGAAGCAACAGTTTGAAAACTTCACCTTTAAGGTAGGTGAAACTATGACTCAACAATACTTCAGGTATGTTGAGATTATGGATACTCTAATGGATGTTGGAGTAACTCTTGAGAACAGGGACATTGTAAGGAAGTTTATGTCCACTCTTCCTAGACAATGGACACATAATTGTGTTGTATCAAGAGAATTCAGAACCTTAAGACTCTTACTCTCACAGAGTTGTATGGTATTCTTAGTGGCTACCAGATGGAGATGAATATGCAAAACTCATCTGGTAACTCCAGCAATCAACTGAGTTCAACCCTCCATGTGGTTGAAAGGGAAAGAATTGAACCACAACATCATCTTATATGCTACCCTAACAACTCACAAAAGGGTTCTTTTATCACCTTCCCTGAGACTCCAAGAGAAAGCTACACTCAAGGAAGTCCTTTCCAAAAGACAAGTTCTTCTCATGCCTTTGTCTCTGCTGATGAAACCACATGCAACTTTCTCTTCACCCTTGAAGACCTGGACTGTATCCATACAGATGATCTGGAGTACATGGAGATAGTTCAGCAGATAGCTCTTCTCACTCACAGAGCCAAGAAGTTCTTCAAGAGGACATGGAGGAAGTTTCCAAGCAATGCAGCCAGTGGAGAGTTTGGGCTGGATAAAAGCAAAGTAAAGTGTTACAACTGTAACCAGATGGGACACTTTGCAAGGGAGTGTAAGGCACCAAGGACAAATGGTGGCCAAACACAAGCTAGACCAAACTACACTGAAAAAGCTCCCCAAAATAAGAAGCCATAGCAGCAAGCTGCAGTTGCTGTTGAAGAAGGAGGCTTTGACTGGAGCTTTCAGGTGGAAGATGCATCTCCAAACCAAGCACTCATGGCATACCACGATGAAGCCAAGGTATTGGAACATCTTTGTACTCCTAAATGCATTGCTAAAGTTAATAGATACAGGTCCTATAACTTAGAAATGAGATCTGATCTTGATTCCTTAAATATCTTAAAAGCTGATTTTAAGAGAGCTGAAAATGATTAAAAACTAAAGATAGAGGACTTAGATAAAACCATTTCAACTCTTAAACATGAGCACACAAACTACAAGACTCAGATCAAAGACCTCATTACTAAGTTAACTGAATGTCAGGCTGAGCTTGTGATCAGCAAAGCCAAGGCAGAAAAATGTGTTCTTGAAGAAGAGATCTTCAAGAACATAATCCTCATCCTTGCACGAAAAAGTTTGTTATCAAAATAAGCAGGGACTGGGATCTAGTGAGATAGCTCCTCTACATACAATCTTGTCTGTAAGATCTCTTAGGTGTGAAACTTGTAAAGATGAGCTTCCCCTTATAGACCCTTTGACTGAAGAGGAGGAAGAGAAGATGGTGAAGAATGGCTCTGAGAAGAGTGAGAAGAGCATTATAAGAAGGGTCACCATCTCTCTGAGGAGAATAAAGTTGTTGGGATGACCAAGTCCAAGAGAAAGAACTTGATGAGGAAGGCCAAAAGAAAGTCCAAGAAGGCTCAAGAGATCAAGGCCACCTTCAACGCTACACAGAAATAAGTCTTCATTTCTGCAAGATTTGAAGTGTTAAAAGCCGAAGACACCAACTTGAACTCCATCAACAAGAGTTTGGTTCATGTCCAAATCATCCCATCATCAAGAAGAAGGTTGATCAGTTGTGCATCACTGCTGTACAACCTGAACCATCCAGCTCCAAAGTTAGTTCTATGAATTGTCACAACATCTGCAAAGATGAAGATGGAAAAGGAAAGTGAGCAAGTTCAACCTTGTTCACAAAAGAAAACTCCTAGAAGGAAGAAAATGGACCGTGTTATGTGTGGGAGTACCTCTCATCTTGCTAAGGATTGTGTTTACAATCCAAAGAGTACTCTTCACATGACCAAAAAAGAAACTTCGAAGAGTTTGGAGAAGAAGAAGCAAGCTTCGGAAGGAAAATCTCTTTCCTTCGGAAGCTCCAAAATGAAGAAGAAGACAAGTGTAAAATTGCCTTCGGAAGAAAAATTGGTCTCGGAAGAAAGGAATACTTCCGAAGCACTAAAGCCTGCTGCAGTGAAAGCAAGATCTTCCGGAGGACCAGTCATCAAAACTTCTGAAGTCAACAAAACTTCCGAAGTATTGAAGGTCAAGTCTAAGCTTGCAACGGTGGTGTGGAAGACAAAGAAAGACCAAGTGGCTGAAAGTTCTTCATCAACATAAACATCAACAAATGATCCTTCTAGCATTAGTATATGATCAATTACTGTTGCATTGTCTTCAACTTCTTTTGATGAGCCCAAGACCAATGAGGCGTGGGTTCCAAATGTAACTAACCATATCTTTTGTGCAGGAACAGCTCAAGACAAACATAAATTTATGGATCACTGACAGTGGCTGTTTTAGGCACATGACAGGCAATAGGTCACTACTCCAAAAGTTTGAAAGAATTGATGGAGGACCAGTTGCTTTTGAAGGAGATGCAGGAGGTTACATTACAGGAAGGGACAAGGTCATAAATGGTAAGCTTAGCATTGAGAAGGTAAACTTTGTCAAGGAGATCGGGTACAATCTTTTGAGTGTATCCTAATTTTATGATCAGAGACATAACATGCTCTTTACTGAGCATGAGTGCATTGTCCTTAAGCTCGGGGTGGTCATTCCTCATGAGCACATCCTGCTCATAGCCCTCAGAAAAGGTAACATGTACAAGATGGATTTGCAAGAAACATCTCCCTCAGAAGAAGTTTAATGCTTTCTATTAAAGCAAATAGTGATAAGTCTTTCCTCTGGCATAAAAGAATGTGCCATGTAAACTTTAAAAATATGAATAAGTTATTAAAAATGATTTGGTATCTGGAATACCAAAGAAAGAGTTTACAAGTGATAACCACTGTGTTGCATGCCTGAAGGGGAAGCAACACAAGGTATCTCACAAGCCAAAAAAAAATTCCATCATTAATCCCTTACACTTATTACATATGGATCTCTTTGGGCCCACTAGTGTAATGAGTCTAGGAAGGACCTATTATTGTTTGGTGATCACAAATGACTTTACAAGATTCACTTGGGTCTTCTTTCTTAGAACTAGGAAAGAGACTCTGAGATTCTAAAGATTTTCATCTTAAAGATTGAGAATCAATGTGATCACAAGGTCAAAACCATAAGATGTGATCAAGGAATTAAATTCAAGAATCAAATCCTTGATACGTTTTGTGATGAAAAAGATATTACAAGACAATATAGTGCTCCCAGGACTCCTCAACAAAATGGTGTTGCTGAGAGGAGAATCAGGACACTAATTGAAGCTGCAAGAACTATGTTGTCTGACTCTAAACTGCCCATCACCTTCTGAGCAGAGGCAGTGAACACTGCTTGCTATGTGCAAAACAAAATTTTAGTAGTTAAGATACATGGTAAGACTCCTTATGAACTTTGGCACAAGAGAAAACCTTTCATTGGTTTTCTCAGGTCATTTGGATGTCCTTGCACCATCTTGAATACCAAAAATCAAATTGCCAAGTTTACTGCGAAATCAGATGATGAACATTTTATTGGATACTCTTCTCAAGCTAAAGCTTATAGAGTATACAATCTCAGAACTAGACTTGTTGAGGAGTCAGCCAATGTGACTTTCAATGAGCACACACCCAGTGTGAAAGGTTCTGGTCCGGATTGGCTATTTGATCTTGATTTAGTTACCAACTGTTTTAGCAAATCTTATGAGCATGTTTTAGGGTCCACAGATATACTTCCTACAGGTGATCCTGACCCAAGATTTGAGCTAAAAAGACCTCCAAGCTACACATCTTCAGCTCTAGTGGTAACTAATCCTACAAATGAAGTTTCTACCAACACATCAATGACAAATCCTGCTGATACTTCTGGGGTGCCTTCAAATTCCAGCTTAGAGGCACAAAACTCAGATGAAGGAGCTTCAGATGTTGGAGAAAATGGTAGTGGTGAAAGTGATCAGAAATTTCTTGATGCTGATAACCACTCCATTGAAGACAACATCAATGATGTCACACACTCATTGGATCAAGTCAATCTTGATAAGTGTGCTGATGTGGAGGGTGAATCCTCCTTGCCAAATCAAAATTTCTCAAATTTAGATCTGTCTAAGAAACTTGCTATGATCCCTCAGCTAAGATCCATAAGTCTCATCCTACCACAAACATCATTGGAGATGTTGATTCAGAGGTGAGAACAAGAGGGCAAACCCATGATGCAAATGTTTGTCTTCACTCTTGTTTCTTGTCCCAGATAGAGCCAAAGAAGATTGATGAGGTTCTAAAGGATGGAAGTTGGGTTGAAGCTATGCAAGAGGAGCTACTTCAATTCAAAAGGCAAAAGGTTTGGAACCTATGTTCTCTTCCTCAAGGGAAGACTAACGTATGAACCAAATGGGTGTTCAGGAATAAGAAGGATGATAGAGGACTTGTCATCAAGAACAAGGCAAGACTAGTTGTTCAAGGGTATTCTCAAGAAGAAGGAATTTACTACACAGATGTTTTTGCTCTTGTAGCAAGACTTGAAGCTGTCAGGATATTCCTAGCTTTTGCTGCATCCAAGAACTTCAAGGTCTACCAACTTGATGTCAAGTGTGCTTTTCTCTATGGGGTGATTGATGAAGAAGTGTATGTCAGACAACCACCTGGGTTTGCAGATCCTGATCATCCTAATTATGTCTGCAGGCTTGATAAAGCTCTTTATGGGCTGTACCAAGCACCAATGAAGTGGTATGAGACTTTATCTCAGTATTTCTGTCAGCATGGCTACAAAAGGGGTACTATTGATGGGACTCTCTTCATCAAAGGAACATAAAATGACAAAATGCTAGTTCAAGTATTTGTAGATGACATTATCTTTGGGTCAACTAATCCAAAGCTCTACTTCAACTGAGGTAGATCAACCTGAACCTGTTCAGGCTATCCATATGGAAGAGGCTCTCGCTTCTGCAAGTGATTACATCATTAAGACCTCAACCATGACAACTCAGCCTATTGACACTTCAACTGAGGCTGTCAATGAGCAGAGGAAATCCAGCAGCCAAGAACCTGAAGCTGGTGGTGAAAAAGAGGACTTTGGTCCAATTATCTCATCCCCCAATGATTCTTCTGATGAAGATGAAGGGAACTTGAGACTAAAGGTGCAAAAACTGTCAAAAACATGCACCTATTTAGTCTCTAAGGTTAGTCACCTTGAATATCAGGTGACTACCCTGCATAACAAGGTCAATGATCAGCAACTTGAGATATCTTATCTCAAGGAAAAACTAGCTGGGAGACCTTTAAGGATAGCTCAACCAGGAACACAAGAACCTGTGAATGTGATTGACCTAACTCCTAGCTCACCTATGCAAGAAGGTGATGCTACCAAAAAGGGGGAGAAAGTCATTACAGTCACAGAACCTGGGAGTTCTTCAGGGAGTATGGAAATTGAGGACTTACCATCCTCACTTGCAGTTGTACATACTCAGCAACTTCCTCAAGTTCATATTGATGTGGACTCTATAGACTCTTTCATTCAGAGTCTCTTTGAGGAAGGCATTCCAAGGGCTATATCATCCCCACCCCAAGGAACTTCAAATTACATTATTGGGTGGAGGTATGATGCTGATAGAAGAGCCCTTATTCTTCAAAGAGTTCAAGGGCAGCAAGAGGTGTTCAACTTTCAGACCTTGAACTACTATGAAGGTCTTGACCTGATCAACATGCCACTTGTCAACCCAAGTCAATCTAGACAAGCTGGCAGGATGGCACAAAGGATCCAAGACATAATTACTAAAGAGTTCAGTATAAGAAGGAGACAAACACAATTAGGTAATGTCATTGGTCAACTGGATGTTAAAGCAGACCCTAAGATTAACTTCAAAGGAAAAACCTTAACTGAAAGCCTAGTGATAGAGCTCGAGAGCCTTATCACACCAACAACTACTTCAGAAATTCATTCCCTTAGAGAAACACCTGCTGGTGAAGGTGTATCACAACCTCTCTCTGGCCAGAGCTTGGAAGCTACACCAAGCAATGAAGGCCAAAGCTCTCTCCACCCAGTGTCACAAAGGTCTGTGGGTGACAGAGGGAAAATGATTTTAACTCCTGAGGAGATTGAGGAGGAGGAGAGAGAGAAGAAGAGGAAGATAAGGGGAGAAAGTTCCTCTAGGTCTTAAAGCTTCATGCAAGCTGCAATCAGGGTTGCCCCCAGACAAAACACTCAAGATGATAAGTTGAGGGCAGTTAGGATTACTTACCTGCAGACCAGGAACTATGACATTGATGAGATTATATCTCTCCTCTTAGAGGAACTTAATGAACTGGCCAACATGGAAGTGTCAAGAGAGATGAAGGAAGTAGAGGATGCAAGGCTACTTCTCCAAATCAAAGAGGAGAAGAGACAGAAAAGATTATATAAGCATGTCCCTACTCTCCCCTAGTTCAAGAAATCCCTGTGGAAGAGACTATGACAGCTACACAAGAACCTCAGGTAGACAAAGAAACAGATAGGCAAAATATGATCAACTACCTGAGTGCCACAGGTCTCTACCAGGCATCTGCACTTCTTCCCTTGTCCTTTGAGTACATTGAGTTTGAGTATCTCAAACAGCTTGAACTTCAAGTACTCAAAGAACAAAAGGCAACAAAGCAAAAAATTGAGGGAAGAGGCCGCAAAGTCAAGAGCCATTATCCAAAAGAGCATGAAGAAGTCTGCTGACAGACAAAGGATGACGAGCTTCTTGAAGCTGTATGGATTCTCCGAAAGGAGACTTGGCCCTATGTCTCTATCCACAATGGATGAACACATCAGGGTAATCAAGCAAAAGATCAAAAGTAAAGAGCTAATTGACTTACACTCCCCTCCAAGTCAAGCTCCTCCTGAAGTGGAGGTTAAGGTTAAACAACCTGAGACAACACAACCTGAACCTCCTGCTGAGCCTCAGCAAGCTTCATCTTCTGATCAACAACAGGGTCAAACTCCCTCTCCTTCTGAACCCTGTGAGGAAGGAACACCCAACTGAGCAAGACAAGACTGATCAACAAGGTGCTGCAGACCAGTCTTCTCAGTTAAAGTCCTCAAAAATGATGAAGAGGATGGCTTCTAAACCAAAGTAAAAGAAGAAGAAGAAGTCTGAATCATCCACCTTTATACCTCAGGCTGAGTTAGATCAATATGAGGGAGTGCATGAAGAGGCAGCCCAATCAACTCCAATCCAAGTGGCTCCTCTTACATATGAGAGACCCATCTTATCCTGGACCTTCACAACTAATCCAGAGAGATGGCATGTGATCAGAGATTAAGATGGTGAAGATGTCTACACATGGCAAGACCTATTCAACCTACCTCTACATGATCTCTTTGAGATGAGAAGATACTATGAGAGTCTGAGTGATCCTGACCATCTAATGAAGAAGGGCATGGTCATCATCATAATGAGGACTGTCAAAAGCTGAAGATCTTCAAATGTTTTGGTAGCATCAACCTATGGGGAGTTTGTAAGGATTCCTATAAGTCTGATGCAGCCAAAACATCCAAAGTCTTTCTGCATGCATGCACTGAAGCATAGAAGTAGAAATGCTTCAGAAGTTTTACACCTTGCACTAGAAATATTCTAAGTGTAAAATCTTCCGAAGCCAAAACCAACATCTTCCGAAGCCAAAAGTGAAGTCTTTTGAAGCTTCAAAGACAAAGTCTTCCGAAGCCAAAGAGTGAAGGTAGATTTCTTCCGAAGAATTTTAGATACATGCTTTTTTCTGATGTACTTTACCATAAAGCTGGACTACCTTTCCGCTGCAACTCTATTCAGTCACTAACTTACATGAGATGGTGAAAAGGTCCATGCTTTTGGTAACTGTACATTGATGTCTTGAGGCTGAGCTTTCTACTTTATGTACTTTTATCCTTTTTGTAATATATTAGGATGTGAGCTATGGTATGTCATAGTCACTTGTCAAAAGGCAATCTGTCTTTTGACTCTACATTTTGATTTTGTTGTTGTCTAGTCTTATGTCCAGCTGGCCTTCAAAGTATGGCCGGCTGTAGGATGTAGTATAAAGTATCTCAAGTACTTGTAACTTTTAATCTATGCTTTGTAACATTTGTAAAAGAACTTAAGAATCAATATACATCATTCTTGAAAACCAAATACTTGTGTTGTTAGCTATCTTGTTCTGTCTCATTTTTACTTGTGTTCTTAGCATCTTTCATTTAAGTTACCAGTTCCCTATTTGATCTGTTAAGTGTTCTAAGGAAATCTTCTTATTGTGTTGTTGTGTTGTATTTGCATACCCTTTACCGGTCCTGCAGGTTTCATAGTTGCATACAGGGAGATTCTTCATTGATCTGTTAAGTGTTCTAAGGAACTCTTCAATATATTCTTCATTTCAGACATGTTCATCTTTTTAACCATGTCATAAGGAAATCCATTATTGATCAAGGTCATGAACATTAAAGATTAAGGCCTTTCTTCAAGAATATCATATGTAGATAACAGTTCATCAGGTTTTGATTCTTGTTTGTCCTTGGGAGATTCAGTTTTTGTTAATTCTTTCCATTTAACATCACTCTCAGATTTATCATGTTTGATTGGCTTCAAAGTAGATATATCTACTGAAGGAGCGTGCCCGGGAGATATAATTTTAGCTTTCT
Organism: Flaveria ramosissima; assembly: GCA_025215565.1. NCBI lineage: Eukaryota > Viridiplantae > Streptophyta > Magnoliopsida > Asterales > Asteraceae > Flaveria > Flaveria ramosissima. The sequence goes on along the minus strand of CM046031.1, from coordinate 62,171,640 downwards.
GGGCGGAGTCTTTAACCTCTTTGACCTCCATTTGAATCTTCCCCAAGTATTGCCTTTTTCCTGCTATACTGATTTATTGACTTTGAACTTTTAGCAGTCTCTTTTGTTGATTCTTGATGAGCAGTTGATTCAAGATCAGATATCTTTATCTTCAAGGCATCAATCTGCTCATCTTTTGTTTTCAGAAGACCAGCTTGTTCAGAGATAGTATTTTTGGCTTTGTTTATCTCTAAAACAAGCTACTCTTTTTTCTATCTTTTCCCTTTCAATGGATTCTTTTAGCTTAGCCATCAACTGATGCAGTGCATCAATCACTTCATGTTCTGTTTGAGCATCTTCTCTCAACCTTTTGATTGAAGCTTCTTATTAAGTCAGATTAGCATCCTTTTCTTTCAACAACCCCTTCAATTCCCTCAGCCTCTCTAATCGTTTGTTTATTTTGATGATAAGATTGTTGTACTTATCCATAAGGAAGCTTTTGTTGACATCAATCTCTTCTTCTTTTAAATCATCCTCATGATATATCAACAAACTCATCTCCACCCTCAGTTTCATGTTAAGAATGAGTTAGAGCCTGTTCAACCTCTTTTTCTTGTTCCATCTCAACTTCTAAACATATTTCTTCTGTTGCCCTAACTTGCACATCATCATGATCCTTTTCAAAGTTGATCACTTCAGTGGGTGCATGGCTTTTAGTGGTTGAATTGGATTCAACAACTTGGGAAATTAGGATTTGAGGTTGTTCTTGTTGAGGAGATTGTTGATTAAGATTAGGTGAAAAAGGTTCTGTGGTAGTAGTGTTGAGAGATGATTGTGATTGGGAAATTGAAAGAGGCTGGGTATGTTCACTAGCTGGTGAGATTGGTTCAGTGGCAGCAGTGTTTAGTGATGTTTGGGATTTGGTAGGAGATATGGGTTGTGTGTGTTCACTTGGTGGTGATTGCACTGGTGGTGATAATGGTTGATGATGAATAAGAGATGGTGGTGGAGTGTGTGATGCTTGTTCTATTGATGCAGAGGAATCAACATTCTCTTCTTCATGTTGCTGATCATAAAAGATAAGGTCTTGTGGGATGTCTGCATTTTCATCAACTACATGTGCAAATAGTTGCATCTCTTCCCCTTCATCCTTTCCACTTATCTTGTTCAGAACTGACCTCCCCAAATGAGCTTGCACAAAGACATCTCCTTCTCTTTCTATACTAAGGCAAGACATCATTGATGATCAGTTGTATAAATCTAGGGTACATGAACATCTTGTCAGCTTTCTGTACCCTGATTTGATCACATAAACATCCAAAGATGTATTTGGCATAGTTGTATGTTCTCCCTTCCAATATGCCAATGATCCGGATGATATATGCCTAGAAAATCTATCTAACCCAGACTTCCTGTTGGATATACACTTTAAGTAAGTGTGGCACAGGAATCTGTAGGGTTTGCATAATCTTCCCTACTTTATTTCTCCATGTGGATAATCACCATCATATCCATCAAATCAAATATTTTCTCTATATACTCACGCTCAAATACACCAGGATGTCCTTCTTCTTGTTCACCCAACTCAAGTACTCCTGATTGTTCTTTCATCAATCCTTAATCCTTCATTTATAATAACTGCTTGAATCACCAAATTGTCTCCCTCCTCTTCATTCTCGTTGTATTCCAAAAATCTATAATGTGTGATTGATAGATGATTGGATCAACAGATAATGCGTAGAAAAGCCTTAACCTCCATAGATAATTTATAATGTCTCTACATCCTTCAGCTATTGGGTCGTCAGATTAAGGAACGCACACACATTGTGTTCCTTGGAAAATCTAGTTGCCATCTTGATAATGTTGTTTGTATGATGAATAGAAGTCAATATTTATATATGTTTGTTTTGTTTTTGGAGAGGGTAATTTGAATGTTGGCGGAAAGAGGGGTTTAAGGTTTTAGTGAGCGTTTTTCTAGGTCTGAAAAGTGTTCTGGAAAAGTGAATGAAAATGACAAGTCAAAATTGTAATTTATACATTCTTAGAATATTTAAAACCTTTTTAATGCTGTGGGACCCTAAACCCTAATTACCCTTCTGTGGTAATTTATTGTTTCTGTAGATATTAATTCTT